>CAUPSL010000449.1:0-68312 GCA_963514005.1 Raja brachyura
AAATATATAGAGAGAGACATATATATGTGTGTGTGTAGAGAGTGAGATATATATATAGAAGAGAGACAGACAGATATATATAGAGAGAGAGAGATATATATATATATATATATATATATAGAAAGAGTGATATATATATAGAGAGAGAGATATAGACAGATATATATATATAATAGGGATATATATATATAGAGAGAGAGACATATATATATATATCTGTTTGTCTCTCTCTATATATATATATAGAGAGAGAGGAGAGAGAGACAAACAGATATATATATATATAGATAGAGATACAGACAGATATATATATATATATATATGGAGAGACAGACATATATATAAATATAGAGAGAGACAGACAGATATATATATATTTAGATAGAGGGACAGACAGATATATATATAGAGAGAGATAGAGAGACAGATATATATAGCGAGAGAGAGACATATATTATATATATATCTATACATATAGAGAGGGACATATATATATATAGAGAGAGAGACATATATTAGTAATGTTACAACATTTTGAGATTTAAAAAATCAAGTCTGCAATATATCCATCAGATAAAGCATAAAAATAAGTTTATTTGACACCTAATTCACTTTCATATCTTCCGTATTACAAAAGTGATGGCCATTTCATCCTCGGAAAGTAGCATCTTGTTCCCTATTGCTTTTCCATTGACTTACACAAAAGCTGTGATCGAGGACAGTCAAAGCCCATAACTTCTTAAAAATTCAGGGAACTGAATGAAATTTTCAGTTATTATAGATTGAGGCATTCTGAAACTAATATGAAACATCTTACTTGGAAGTCCTGAAATTAAACATATAATTAGTTAGTTACCCAATTGTAGCTAATTACAAAATTCAATTACTAGATTATATCCATTTCTTAAGAAAATATTAACATTTTTAAATAGCCTAAGTGTCCAAATAACAGTCACACAAGAATTCATAACATAACATGATTTTTAAATCTCATTGTCATTAATTTATAGGCCAATTTGAAGGAATTTAGTGTTTAATTCCCGTAAATTAATGGCCATTTAAATCACTTACGAGTGGGATTTTATGGAACGCGATGGATTAGAAGGTTGAGGTTGCGGTGATTGTAAACCCCATATTAGCAGGAAAAACACTGCCGGTTCATATGGGGAATAAATCACCGTTTCGCAACATAAAATGTTGATTAAGGTCATCTAAACAAGCAAGTTTATATGTAAAAACAAACAGCTTTCACTTACCTGTCCCCTACGTAAAATCGGTCCCTCTTGTTGGCGTTCACGGCATTAGCAGCTAATTTTTATTTTACTGCAGCGCTGAAATAGTCGGACGATTAATGTTTTTTTTTAACTTACCGGCAGCTGGAACGAATCTCCCGAAAAAGCTTGCACTCCGAGAAAATATGACTCCGGATGGCAAGGGGAAAACCGCAATTTTAACCCCTCCCCCCCCCCCTTCGAGCCTGCACCGCCATTCAATCATCCAACTCAGTATCCTGTACCTGCCTTCTCTCCATACCCCTTGACCCCTTTAGCCACATCTAACTCCCTCTTAAATATAGCCAATTAACTGGCCTCAACTACCTTCTGTGGCAGAGAATTCCACAGATTCACCACTCTCTGTGTGAAAAATGTTTTTCTCATCTCGGTCATAAAAGACTTCCCCCTTATCCTTAAACTGTGTCCCCTTGTTCTGGACTTCCCCAGCATTGGGAACAATCTTCCTGCATCTAGCCTGTCCAACCCATCAAGAATTCTGTAAGTTTGTATGATCCCCCCTCAATCTCCGAAATTCCAGCGAATACAAGCCGAGTCTATCCAGTCTTTCTTCATATGAAAGTCCTGCCATCCCAGGAATCAGTCTGGTGAACCTTCTCTGCACTCCCTCTACGGCAAGAATGTCTTTCCTCAGATTTGGAGACCAAAACTCTACACAATACTCCAGGTGTGGTCTCACCAAGACCCTGTACAACTGCAGTAGAACTTCCCTGCTCCGATACTCAAATCCTTTTGCTATGGTATCGGAGCCACTCAATCTATCTGTAGCACATCCGTAACTTCCAGTATATGTTATTAATACAAGAAACGCGTACTTTACTACCTGTTAAAAACCGCCAAAATGTTGGATTTGTGCTCTGTAAATATTTGTGGAAGTCGGGGTAAGCGTGAGAGACATTTACCCAACTTCAGAATTCCAAAAGGGAAGTGAAATTAAGGTAAAGAGAAGCGAGAGGTGAAGGGACAACAACAGCTAAAGTGCTTGGTGAACATTGGCCGTGCAGATATTGGAATTGAAAATATTGGAATTATCACGTTTGCTCACTGCATTTCATCAACAGTAAGGCATTATTTATGGTTTTTCTTGATTCCTTTGGCATCTAAAAAGTCTCAGAAGTGATATATCTGGCTGTAAATTTTGCTTCAGAGGCGATTTCTTTTTTTAATGTAAAAACCCACTTGAGAACCATGGGCGATTTTTAACTTTTACAGCCAGATTTATCACTTCTGAAACTTTTTAGATGCCAAAGGAATCAAGAAAAAAACACAAATAATGCCTTTGTTGATGAAATGCAGAGAGCAAACGGCCAATGTTGGCCAAGCACTCTGGCTGTTGTTGTGCCTTCAGCTCTCCCTTCTATCTACCGTCATTTCTCCTCACTTTTGGAATTCTGAAGTAAGATAAATGTCTCTCGCGCTTATCCCCATTTCCATAATTATTATCAGTGCAAAAATGGAGAATTTTTTGCGGTCGGGTTTAAATGGGCCCGCTACGCTGGAAACAAAGGTCAGTGTTTACCTGCAGTTCATCGCTTGTACTCCACTTGGCGTAGCGTAGCAACAGTACGGGTCATGGGTCGTGAAACCTCCCTATTTTGATTAATAGTTTATTTAATTATTGAAGAAAAACAGTAAGATATTCATCCAACCTTCTTCTTTGACTCGTACACTTTCATCTTCGTCAAACTTCAGCATGTGGCTTAGAAATGTGAGAAAACTGCTCATGTTGGAAAGGTCCTCATGCAGGAAAGGTCCTCATGGTCGATAGGTCCTCCTTCGCCATGCTCCTCCGAACTAAACTAACAAATTACTAGCTTGTGCGCAAGAATCTCCACAGCCAACACGCCCCCGATGATGCATTAACTCTGGATGATGGAATTACAGACCAGTTAGTCTAACATCTGTAGTGGGGAAACTGCTAGAGTCAGTTATTAAAGATGGGATAGCAGCGCATTTGGAAAGTGGTGAAATCATTGGACAAAGTCAGCATGGATTTACGAAAGGTAAATCATGTCTGACAAATCTGATAGAATTTTTCGAGGATGTAACTAGTAGAGTGGATAAGGGAGAACCAGTGGATGTGTTATACCTAGACTTTCAGAAGGCTTTCGACAAGGTCCCGCATAAGAGATTAGCATACAAACTTAAAGCACACGGTATTGGGGGTTCAGTATTGATGTGGATAGAGAACTGGCTAGCAGACAGAAGGCAAAGGGTAGGAGTAAACGGGTCCTTTTCAGAATGGCAGGCAGTGACGAGTGGGGTGCCGCAAGGCTCAGTGCTGGGATCCCAGTTATTTACAATATATATTAATGATTTGGACGAGGGAATTCAATGCAACATCTCCAAATTTGCAGATGATACCAAGCTGGGGGGTATAGTTAGGTGTGAGGAGGATGCTTGGAGGCTGCAGGGTGATTTGGATAGGCTGAGTGAATGGGCAGATGCATGGCAGATGCAGTATAATGTGGATAAATGTGAGGTTATCCACTTTGGTGGCAAAAACATGAGGGTAGACTATTATCTGAATGGTGGCAGATTAGGAAAGAGGGAGATGCAACGAGACCTGGGTGTCATGGTACACCAGTCATTGAAAGTAGGCATGCAGGTGCAGCAGGCAGTGAAGAAAGCAAATGGTATGTTAGCATTCATGGCGAAAGGATTTGAGTATAGGAGCAGGGAGGTTCTACTGCAGTTGTACAGGGTTTTGGTGAGGCCACACCTGGAATATTGCGTACAGTTTTGGTCTCCAAATCTGAGGAAATACATCCTTGCCATAGAGGGGGTACAGAGAAGATTCACCAGACTGATTCCTGGGATGTCAGGACTTTCATATGAGGAAAGATTGGATAGACTCGGCTTGTACTCGCTGGAATTTAGAAGATTGAGGGGGGATCTTATAGAAACTTACAAAATTCTTAAGGGGTTGGACAAGCTAGATGCTGGAAGATTGTTCCCGATGTTGGGGGAGTCCAGAACAAGGGGTCACAGTCTAAGGATGAGGAGGAATTCCTTTAGGACCGAAATGAGCAAAACATTCTTTACACAGAGAGTGGTGAGTCTCTGGAATTCTCTGCCACAGAAGGTAGTTGAGGCCAGTTCATTGACTATATTTAAGAGGGCGTTAGATGTGGCACTTGTGGTTAAAGGGATCAGGGGGTACGGAGAGAAGGCAGGTACGGGATACTGAGTTGGATGATCAGCCATGATCACATTGAATGCAGGCTCGAAGGGCCGAATGGCCTACTCCTGCACCTATTTTCTATGTTTCTATGTAACTCCTACCCACATAATTACAGGCAGACAAAATAGCTCGTTACCAGACTCAATGTTGTCTGTTCTGTTAGTGCCGGTCATTAGGGACAAAGCTGGTACAGTAGGCAGCCTAAATAATTACAGGCCCATAGCATTAGCCAGCATATTGTCAAAGGTTTTAGAAACAGTTCTGCTGGAAAGAAGAAATTATGTTTTTAACTCCACAGATAACCAGATTGCTTTTAAAGCTAAACATGGCACTGACTTATGCATATATGCCCTAAAGGAGATTGTAAACAAATATAGAGGCAACAACTATTCAATCCGTATGTGCTTTATTGATCCTTCCAAAGCCTTTGATCGTGTTAATCACAGAAAGTTGATTATATTTTGATTACTTTCCATTCTACCATAGAGATATAAAGTCTATAATAGACTTGTATTTCTATGATTCTACAGACCTTGGCTGGGAACCTGGGGCTCACCAAAGTTGTTCCCAATTGGGCCCTGCACCTCCTAAGGCCGGCCCAGGATAGAAAAGACCATGGTGGATTGGAAATAAAGACAGAAATACATATTAGACACTGCAATAATCAACGTGATGGTTCCGCCTACGTTTAAACAGTCTCATCGCGTTTAATGCTTACAATTAATACGCTGAGGATCTCACTGTGATTTGTTTAGGAGATGCGGGCTGTCGTAGTGTGAGACTCAGAGCTCAGTGTGTGTGTGCAAGCACCTGCTTGTACCCGGGATGGATTCCAGGTACTGCAGTTCCTTCTTTAACACGGCTTGTACTCGGGATGGATTCCAACACCTACATTCCTTAGAACAGGGAGCGGCCTTTCTGCTGAAACCAAATCCAACCGGTTCGGCAACACAGTGTCAGTCAGCTGTAAATACAATGGTTTTAAATATGTTCTTTAACATTTCTGAAGGACCGACTTGGTGCCATTATCACGTTTATTAGTGGGAGTAAATTTCCAATGGGCTACTTTTGTAATTTCCACATCAATGCGGTTCTCTGTCGCGTTACAGGTGAGGGATGTTTGAGCTGAAACTCGCACTGCGATGGGCAGCACCATTCACACACAGGGTGGAGCTGACAACCTCCCAGTGAATGGGGCGGATCAGATTCACAGCTTGGGATTCGTTGAATTAAAATAAAAGACACTCGCCCCATTGGTCCGAATGGAATAGCAAAGACAGAAGTTGTGAGATCTACACGGAAATCCAGGCAGAACATACATGCGATGGTGAGGTAAGGTTTGGTTTGATGCTGCTGCCTATGTTTCCTCCATTTGGCCCCACTCCACTTCTTGCCGCTTTCTGACCTGTCCTGGACCAATGGCCCGGTCACTCTGTGAGAGTGGATGCAACCGGGATTGCTGTAGTCCACCTGAACCTCGGGCAGGAGTCAATGCTAGTTAACCCTTTCTGCTACTGGGAATGCAGGAACAGATCCGGATTTTAACATAACCTGTCGGAATTCTGTTTGCAGCATCCCAGGCAACATTTTTCCCAGTGGTTCTGCCCACTGTTGCCCCCAGTAGCCAGCAGTCTGCCAAGACCGGGTGTTGGCCGGTCCCACAGACACATTACTGAACAGTCACTGGGCACCAAGTGAGACTTGGATCACTGGGATTTAACCCATTCTAATCCACTGGCATTTTCCACTTACACTGTAATCCCAGCTGAGCGGGTTTGTGATCCGGTTCCAACAGTCCCTGGACGATGAGTGGAGAACAAACTCTTCAGCTCATTGTCGCGTGAAACACGCTACGCTGGTCAATTGTTCGTCTTCATCCCGCACCCGAGAAATCAGCCCGAGATTAGCCGAGATCCTTCTTCCCATTAGAACTGCCCCCTCCATCGACTCTTTTAAGTCGTGAGTTCGAACTCATCTTTACTCTCAAGCCTTTCTTGATGTCCTCCGAGGGAGGGCTATATATGTGTGTATTTATGTATGTACTTCATCTATGAACCACTGTTGTATAACGTTAGTACCTCCACCAATGTAAAGCACTTTGGTCAACGAGAGTTGTTTTTTAAATGTGCTATAGAAATAAAAGTGACTCGACTTGCCCAAAACTAAAACAACCCACGAAGAGAGACGTGTTCTCCGATTCATCGGAACAGTTCATGTATGTGGCTTTAGCTGGTATCAGACGTAAACACGGAGGGAGAAAGGAACCGCGATAGACTCACGTTAATGAGAACATGAAAAATAGCTGGCAGTAGATTGCTGTTCGCTTAAATTGTATCCATGTTGAAATACTCCCTCACGCGGGATGAGACAACTGAACTGGCCTCTGGAGAGGAGAGTTCTGTCAGCAGTCTTTACATAATAAATAACCATAGTGAGCAACAGCGGGCAGGAGAACGACAGACTTTTCCAGCATTGCCGCAGACAGAATTACTGCAGGTTATATTCAAATCTTATCCATGTTACCGAATCACTATCTGCAGAAAGGATTAACAGGAAATAAAACAACTTTATTCACAGTATATAGTAGTAGATTGTCAAACCGGGTGGGCTTGGTTTCAGCAGCAAGAACGCTCCCTGTTCTGAGGAATGTGAGGATTGGAATCCACGCTGTCGACAGGCAGCAACTTGCACACAGATACTGAGCGCAGCAGCTCATAGAAAGAACTACAGCTGCTCCTCGCAAATCAATATTCACCTGACTAGCTGGAATGAGGGTAGATCAGGGGTGGGGAACCTTTTCATGTTGGAATGCTGCATTAAGTTAGCTGTGATCCAATAAGGCCGCATCCCAGAAACGTCAATTAGAAATACTTCAAAATGTACATTATTTTGTAAAAATCTAACTTCAAGAAAATGAAAACAGTTTGTTAATTCTAAAGTTAACTAATCTTATAATGACTTTGTTGTGACTGCTTTTTGTGGGAAAGCATTTGAATGTTTGGTTGCAACATGGAGGTAGGCAGTTTCAGCTGATCTTCTAGATGGGTATCCATCATTTGTGACCTTAAGGGCATCTTGATTTGGGTTAGACAGAAGAATGTAGATTCGCAGCAATAAGTGGTTGAAAAGCAAGAAAGCATTTTTCATGCATGTTGCCGGAGGCGTGGGTATTCTATTGCATTTTTCCATATTTCAATCCGATCTTTCAGCATCAAATAAGGACTTTAAAATGTAATCTTCTGAGAGCTCAGTTAATTCCATCTGTAGTTCTGTAGCAGTCTTGGAGACAACAACTAGGTGAGGTTGAAATGCTAGTTTCAGTGTGATGTCATGATTCTCAAAGTCAGTGAAGCTTTCATTGTATTCGTTAATTAATAAGACTATAACAGCTGCGTATTCTTCAAATGATTCGCATGAATCCTCCTGCTCATCAATGACCTTCGCTAACTGGGCAAAATGTTCATCCAAAATTTCATTTTGAAGAGGTGTTTTGAAAAAAGATAGCTTTTTTTGAAATGCTTGGATTTTTTGCCTCATATCATATGTAGACTTAGTTGTACCTTCCAAAGAAACATTCAAGTCATTTTGCTTTGATGATATCACTCAGAATTATTGAAATCTTCTTTCAATAATTCATTGGTGATTCTGTACTTCTCGCAAAGATAAACATTTTGCTAACACCTGTCCCTGCGATAGCCAACGCATTTTACAATCCACACTGAATGCCTCATCATCCAACTTTAACATATAACAAAACTGACGATGCCCTGTTGCATTTGCACAAATATAGTTAACAATACTTGTAACTTGTTGCAAAGTGTCACTTAAAAGAGAAGATTTAGCACAGAGATTTTGCTGATGTAAGATACAATGAAAAGAGAGCATCTGGATCTGATTGTACCTTTTTTATCTGCAAGAAACCCTTCACGCTTTCCTGTCATGGAAGGTGCACCGTCTGTACATAGACCGTCTGTACATAAATTAACCAAATTTCTCACAGAGGGTGGTGAGTCTGTGGAATTCTCTGCCTCAGAGGACGGTGGAGGACGGTTCTCTGGATACTTTCAAGAGAGAGCTAGGTAGGGCTCTTAAAAATAGCGGAGTCAGGGGATATGGGGAGAAGGCAGGAACGGGGTACTGATTGGGGATGATCAGCCATGATCACATTGAATGGCGGTGCTGGCTCGAAGGGCCGAATGGCCTCCTCCTGCACCTGTTGTCTATTGTCTATTGTCAAATCCAGTCCAACTTCACAAAATTTATCTTGAAAGTTGATGAAGAAATCTATTCCTCGTGTTCTACCCGTTAGAGTGCCCAAAGCGAGTAACTTCGGAGCAAAGAAAATCTTCTGTCATGGCCCGAATGAAGTATAAACCCTGTGCCGAGTCAGTAGTATCAGTTGATTCATCCAAAGCGATTGATTAATATATATTTTAATTTTGGAGTATTACGTGAAGTTGTTCCGTTATGTTGAGGGCTAATTCATGCTGCTGATCTCCTTGAAATAGGCAGTTGTTTGTACTTTGAAACCATATCGGGGTCTCCGCATCCTACAACGTCGACAATGCATTCTTTTACGATTTCTACGCCTAAATGGCTTCCTTTTATGAATAATTATTAAAAATACAGTTGATTGCTGTTGTTCAGCATGGAGGGTGTGGGTAATTGGGTGTGAAGTGGTGATTGGAGAGGGGTGGGTGGGAAAGGGTCCAGTCTTTTCAGACTGGAGTCTTGCTTTAAGTAGGTGTGAATAGACCACAGGTGCAGGAGTAAGCCATTCGGCCCTTTGAGCCAGCACTGCCATTCACTGTGATCATGGCTGATCATCCCCAATCGGTTCCCCGTTCCTGCCTTCTCCCCATATCCCCTGACTCCACTATTTTTAAGAGCCCTATCTAACTCTCTCTTGAACCAAGTCAAGATGGTCCTTGTTGGACTGCAACTGTCCTCACAAAAGCTGACATATGATGATGCAGTGTCCATATACTCATCGAGGCTTCTGGTTGCTTCCATGAACACATTCCAATCCGTGCAGTCAAAGCAGGATTGTAGGTTCTCAATGCCCTCGCTTGTCCACCTTGTCATTGTTCTGACCACAGGCTAAGCAGCTTTTAGTTTCTGCCTGTAGGTCGGAATAAGGTGAACTAGACAATGACCAGAGAGACCCAGACGCGCCCGGGGAATAGAACGCTATGCGTTCTTGATTGGCGTATAACAGTGAGCGAGTGTTCTCTCCCCTCTGGTGGGGCAGGTTACATGAAGTCTGTATTTGGGAAGGTCACGGCTGAGGTTAGCTTTGGTAAAGTCTCCCAAAACAATGACCATTGAGTCCGGGAAGTCACTGTCTACCCTCATTACCTGGTCAGCGAGTTGCGTTTGTGCCTCACGTACGCAGGCATGGGGGGGATGTAAACTCCAGTGGGAATAAAGGAGGGAAATTCCCTCGGAGAGTAGAAGGGTTTGCAGTTTATACTAAAGAATAGTAAGATTAAGCGAGAACTTACCAGTTTGAAGTTTGATCTTTATTTTATGAGGAGTTGCGATGCGGGATTTCGTGAAGAACCCGCCAGCACACATGCGCGACATACTTCAAAGCAGCAGTGTGGAATCACAGAACCAACAAACAAAGAAATGACTTGTTATAGTAAGATTGAAGAGACTCTAATTACCAGTTGACTTTATGATCGAGCGTTGGGAGCGGAGGGCACGAAATCCCTCATCGCAACTCCTCATAAAATAAAGATCAAACTTCAAACTGGTAAGTTCTCGTTTAATCTTACTATTTCATTTCGGAGTCACGTGAGTGACTTCGTGAAGACTTCAAAGCTCTGTGATTTCATGCCCTGGACAATGTCCATGCTGTCACACACGCCACTGTAAGGATGGATAGGAGTAATCAAATTTTCAGGCTGCTTGTACTGAAAAATAATAATATTTATTAATAACAATAAAAGAAAGAACCCCTCACTGGGGAGTAGTCGTATGTTCTCGACCTGCATTCAGCACGGCCTCTGCGAACATTCCAGGAGCGGTAACAGGTTTGTTATAAAACCGTTGAAAGTTGGCTTCACTGGCCCATCCCGCTGTGGCAAGAATATGGTCCATGGGCACCTCCATGATCTTTGCCGCCGACGTTGATGCAGCCCTGGTGGAATGGGATTTAAAGACATTAGTGTCAATACCTGCTTTGTTCAAGACGATCCTGAGCCATCTGGAGATCGTCTGTACCGTCACTCTATGGTGAGGTTATTTGTGGCTGATTAGCAGGTATTTCTCCATTCCCCTTAATTTCCGCGTCACTCTTATATAGTGGTGTATATGGGTGGCTAAACATAGCCTAGCATCAGCGGGGTATGCTGGAAACACCAGCTGCAGCCCTGTGAATCCAGGTCTATGCTGCTTAAGTAATTCATCAACAAAGAAAATAACCTTCTCCGGGGTAGAGATCATTCTGTCAATCTTGACCTTGTGAAGTGTCTGTACCCTTTGTGCTGAAGTAAGTGCCAATAACATCACCAGCTTCAGGGTGAGTTTGTCCAATTCAAGCCCAGCCATGGGCGACCACGTCCTGAGTAGGGTTAGTACTTTCCCAATGTCCCAGGTGACGTTGTAACGGGGTCTTGGCGGATTGGAATTAAATATTCCCCGCATCAGTTTGGACACCAGTTTATTGGATCCTACCTCAATATCGAGGTAGAATGATAGCGCACTCCTGGCGCTACTGATGGCACTGTAGCTGAGGTGTTCGTCATGATGCAACCCCGCAAGGAATTCCAGCACATCTGTGATTGAAACGGAGTCATATGCAATGTCCAAGCGGCCGCAGTAGGTTTCCCATTTCCTGGTATGCGATAGATATTGCCGTCTTGTGGACCCCCTGCATGATGCTCCAATTGTATCCATTGTCCTTGATGAGAGACCATACTGCAGTAATGGTCTGTTCAGAACCTGCAAGCCAATAATTTCAGGTGACTATGGCAGGGATGTAGTTCCACTGTAACAGGGTTCGTTACCAATGGAGGGCAACCCTCTAAGACGACCCATGGTTGACTGATCATTCCAAGGACCACCGGATACCATGGCTGAGTAGGCCAGTCGGGTATGATAAGAATGCCTTTAGCAGCATCTAGCTGGATTTTCCGCAATACCCGACTGATGAGGCAAAATGGAGGAAATGCATAGAAAAACCATTTCCCCCAGTCTAGCGAGAAAGCGTCCATCGCCATTGCCCCAGGATCTGGTTCCCATGATACGTATGTTGGTACCTGATGGTTCAACCGTGACGCAAAAAGGTCAATATCCGGTTTACCAAATTTGGCTGTAATTTTGGCGAATATTTGGGGATTTAACATCCACTCGATGTTTCATTAAATTTCCGTGGCCTGGTGTCCGCCACTGTATTGAGCTTACCTGGTAAATAGGTAGCTGAAATCCGAATATTCCGTTGTATGCACCAGAGCCAAATTGTATTAGCCAATTCATCACATGAAATTGACCTGGTACCGCCCATATGATTTAGATATGCCACCACAGTGGTATTGTCTATTTGGAGACGGACATGAGTGTGAGTAAAGTTTGAACAATAAGCTCTAAGTCCGTGGAATGCTCCTAGCATCTCCAAATAATTTATCCCTTGTGATAACAACAGGGTAGATTCAAGGGTGTCCCATCTGCCTCCGCAACTAGTGTAGTTGTCCGTAGCTCCCCAGCCATGGGAACTTGCGTCTCTTTGTAAGTATACCACTGGACGAGGCACAATGATGGGTTTAAATGAGTTATGGATATTATCAATCCACCATTGTAACTCAATTTTTGCCTTAAGTGGCAGCTGCATAGGTCTATCAAAATGTCCAGCTTTCAATTTTAACGCTGAAATCTTGGATCTTTGTAAATTTTGATAATGTAAAGGTCCGAATTGAGCAGCTGGAAAAACTGCTACGATTTTCCCAATTACCTTAGCAGTTTGGCTGATTGATGGTATACCGGTCCTTGACCAGGTCCTTGCATGCTTGAATGATATCCCCAACTTTGTTAGTTGGAATGGTGGCAATCATGCGATTGGAATCCACCGTGAATCCCAGATAGTCCATGATCTGTGAAGGACAGAACTTTGATTTATCTGGATGGATAATAAATCCCATTTTTTGAAAAACTTCCACAGTGGCTGAAACTGCCAATTTTGCTGATTCCAGTGTATACCCAATGATTAGGATATCATCCAGATAAGCCATGACCGTATGATTTTGCCTCCTCAGTGTTGCTAGCACTGGCTTGAGTAATTTGGTGAACAGTCTGGGGGCTGTGGTAAGCCCATTGGGCAAAGCTTTGTATTGCCAAAGTTGATCCATCCAGGTAAACTTCAAGAACTTCCTGTGATGTATCTGAATCGATACTGAATAGTATGCATCTTTTAAATCAATGCATGCCATGAAGCAGCCCTCAGAAATCAAAGATTTGGCTGTTTCGAACGTGTCTATTTTGAAATGGGTATATTTTACAAAAGTATTCAAATGGGTTAGATCTATAATAACCCGACATCCACCATCTTTCTTGGTTTTTGTGAATATGTTAGATACAAATTCAATTGGTTCGTGTATAGTTCTTTCTATCACGCCTTTTTCTTGTAGTCTCAAGATTTCAGCATAGCCTACTGCTGTTTCCTTCCTGGAAAGTGCAAATTTGCGATTCGGCATATGCTGAGGTGGAGGAATTTGACCATTTATGAACTCAATCTCATGGCCTTGAATACTTTGTAAAATAAACTCATCTGAGGTGATGGTCTCCCATGCCTCCTTAAAACCCTGTAGTCTACCCCCAACGTGTGAGGTTAGACATGCAAGTGCATGAAATCCAGACCGCCTTACCTTCATGGTTATCGGCGGTCCCTGACATGTTTGGTGGGACGTGGAGATGCTGGGTTGCGCTGGTGATGCGGAAACCGCATCTTCCATGCTGGCCGCTGAGGGCCTTGCCCTGAAAAAGGCCTGGGCTGTTGAGACTGTTGGTATTGAGGAGGCGCCGGAACGTAGGTCCTTGCTGGCCTTTCGGTTTGACCTCGTGGCCTGAAAAATTGTGTTTTCTTGGCCGTTTGTCTGGTCAAGGTGTGTGACCTCATAAGACCCACTGTCTTGGCATGGTCATCTAAATCCTTGACCTGCTTCGGGAGGTCTTCTCCGAATAGCTGTCTGGGTGGTGGTGTTGGGGGTGCTCTGCATAGCCCCGCAAATTTGGGGTTCAATGTAGGCTTGATGATGCTTTTCCGAAAAGCATTAATCTCATATTGCGTGTTGCAAAGTAGTGCCAGAGCATCCTCCTCTTCGGTGTTCAAGTCCACACCATCCACCGACCTCGCAAACGCGGTAATCCCAGAGGTGAGTTTCAGTTTCAGGATTCTTTGCAACTTCACTTCCTGTGCTCTAATGCCCGGGCTAATATTGCCCCAAATAGGCATGTTCACAATAGGCACATTGAGCGAGTTACAATTACCCGGTGCCATGGCCTCCGCAAGGACCTCCTGTAGCTGATGGTTGGTGAGGAAATCAATGGTAGCGTCAAGTTTGGTATTGAGGGGTTGTCCCGATGATTCGGGTAACGCAAACTTGGCTGCCACGTCCAGGAGTTCTTCCTGGGGGACCTAAGGTGCTACTGGTGCGTGTACCAAGATCTCCTCTTCTTCTGGCTGCCTCATGCTATCCATTGATGATGGGGATATGTCCACGAGTCCCCTGGAACTACGTGTTTCCCGGCTTTGATTTTGCAGGATTTGTTCCATAATCCTCTCCATCCGATCAATGCGCCCTTCATCGTGCGTGAATTGGCGGTCAGAGACCTCATGCCTGAAGGAACGTCTGAGGCTCCTATCATCGGCCCGTACCTCGTTGAGGTAATATCGGTGCCGTGACGAAAAGTCGCTACCAGCCGCCTCAGCGAAACTGAACGACTCCCGCGCGGATCTGCTCATACGCCTCCTTTTGACTGAGCTAGGTCCAGCTGCCTCTGAGGGCATATGCGGTGTGAAGTCGGCACCCAACGCCGTAGCGTGGTGACCCGACATCCGCGCGGGCTTGCCGACTGTCCTTTTCCTGGACCCAGACGGCGTACGATCCCGTCCCACCGCCAGCGGGGAATGCGGTGACCGTGGCGAGACTCCACCTGTGTGACTCCTCCTGGTCCAACTAGGTGGTGAGTCTACACTGGCCGTCCCTGATCTGCCAGTGGACTCGGGTCTCCCTAATTCACCAGTCCGCAATCTTGAGGCCTCTGGTGAAACCTCTGCCCGAAAAGGGCTAGGTTGTCGAGCTCTATCCCTGGCTCTTCCACGAGGGTTCAGGGAGAAGGGCCGTGCAGCAGCACGTGAAACACGTTTGCTCGCATCAGCCAACGATCCTGTTGGCGATAATGAAATGGAGTCAGGGTCTACCTGCTCCGGCGCCGTACCGACTTCCTGCTCTGCGGGAACCCCGCTTGCGCTCAGCTGTGTTGGTGATTCGGGTCCTGTGAGTACAGGGCTCCCCGATTTACGCGCCTTTTTCCCGGCCCGTCTAGCGGGTGCTGTCGTAGAAGAGGGCTCCGGGATAGGTGGCCGGCGACTCCTTACGGACGTCCTGCGGCCCGTACTCCTCTTATCCATGTCCCTGTTGGAGAGAAAAAATACTCAAACAGCAGGAACAACCAACTCAAGGTTGTCTGTACTTACCTGAGTGGCCCTTATGAAGGACTGGTGGTGAGCCGCGCTCCACCTCCAGCCGTCGACTGCAAATGCGAGCGACGATATGTCGCGCATGCGTGCTGGCGGGTTCTTCACAAAGTCACTCACGTGACTCCGAAATGAAATACCGTGTTTGTAGCAAAGTGGGAACATTGCAAAGTGGTTTGGGAGTCACCATTCAATTATGATCATATACTCCGTCAGTTAATAATGTATCCAAAGTGGATGCAGATTTCACTTCATTGTTCCACTTCTGAAGCCTCCGATAATTAAATTATTTTACCACTTCCTCACAGTAAGTTCCTGCTCCAGCCTAAAACCTGGATCCCTCTAACATAACGTAAAGCAGACAAATAATGAAGAGTTTGAAAAGCTCCGTGAGTAATTGGCAGAGGAATTAAACTATCACTTTCTGTCTGTTTTCAGGCAAAAGGGTGCAATCATCTTCCAGTTCTCTTGAGGAAATAATGTTTAGAATAGAAAAGCGGGAATTAGTTAGTGCGTTGTATTTGGACTTTCAGATGGTTTATCGGACATTGTGTGAGCCCAGATAGTCTCTGACCTTGGGAAGACGGGCTCATTGGATCAGATATTGTGTGTGTTGGTTCACCAGGCAACGTTTTCCTTTGCATTCAATTGTTGCTTGACGGATGTCTTAATATTGTTCATTCCAGAACCACAGAAGTTTGGAACGCTTGGCATCATCATGGCTGAAGGTGGCGATTGGGGAGGAGATGCAGTGACATCTGCATCAAAGAAACAGAAAGGTTCGTAGAGCCGTCTGTAAAATATAAATGTTGTCCTGACAATGGGCGTGGAGTTGTTGCAAATACTGAGGTTAACAAACGATGTGGAAATAGGGAAGGGGATGAGCACAGACAATTTACATCGGCAGGGACCGCACAGTCACATGTGGACGGATGCAGGAACTTTGTGCTAAATCGCTGCAATTTGGTTTACGTTATCACAAAAGTGAAGTCAGAATATCAATGCCCAGATCATGGGTCATACTGCGTAGAAATGGGCCTTTGACCCACGATGGGCCTGCCAGCTGCCAATCCCTCTACACGCTCACCAACGTCTGCAGATGTGCCGTAGTAAGCATTTATCAAGATGCATGACAGCATGGTTTTGTAAGAAGGAACTGCAGATGTTGGTTTAAACCGAAGGTAGCCACACAAAGTTGGAGTAACTCAGTGGGACAGAAGTGTGGCGACCCAAAACGTCACCCATTCCTTCTCTCCAGAGATACTGCCTGACCCGCTGAGGTACTCCAGCTTTTTGTGTCTATCCGGGATGGTGGGACTATCATATGCTGAGAGAATGGAGCAGCTGGGCCTGTACACTCTGGAGTTTAGAAGGATGTTTCATTGAAACATATAAGATTGTTAAGGGTTTGGACACGCTAAAGGCAGGAAACATGTTCCCGATGTTGGGGGAGTCCAGGACCAGGGGCCACACTTTAAGAATAAGGAGTAAGCCATTTAGAACGGAGACGAGGAAACACTTTTTCTCACAGAGAGTTGTGAGTCTGTGGAATTCTCTGCCTCAGAGGGTGATGGAGGCCGGTTCTCTGGATACTTTCAAGAGAGAGCTAGATAGAGCTCTTAAAGATAGCGGAGTCAGGGGATCTGGGGAGAAGGAAGGAACGGGGTACTGATTGGGGATGATCAGCCATGATCACATTGAATGGCGGTGCTGGCTCAAAGGGCCGAATGGCCTCCTCCTGCAACTATTGTCTATTGTCTATAAGACTGGAGGATTGTGAATGTTGCGCCACTAGGGGTCAATGTTGAGCCCACTGCTGTCTCAACTGAAGAAATGAATTCAGTGGGCATGTTCAGGTATGATTAGTAAGTTTGGATGTAAGTTTGTGAAGTCAAACCAGGATTGGCCCTTCACGTTGAACGGAAACGCCATGGTAATTGAAGCGGTACAATAATAACATGTCATAGAGTGATACAGTGTGGAAATGGGCCCTAAGGCCCAACTTACCCACACTGGCCAACGTGTCCCAGTTACACTAGTCCCACCTGCCCGCGTTTGGCTCCTATCCCTCCAAACCTGTCCTATCCATCGACCTGTCCAACTGTTTCTTAAACGTTGCGATAGTCCCTGCCTCAACTACCTTCTCTGGAAGCTTGTTCCATACACTCACCACCCTTTATGTGAAAAAGTTACCCCTCAGATTCCTATTAAATCTTATCCCCAAAAGACATTTGGACAGAGCGGTTTAGAGAGATTATGGTCAAACCGTGGACTGATGGGACTAGCTTTGATGGGGAATGTTGGTTGGGTTGGGCCGAAGGGCCTGTATTCTTGCTCTATTTCTAAGACGACCATTAACTTCCACTTGCCCCAGAATGTCAGCTCAGATTGCTGCCGGCTATTCCCAACCTGTGGTTTTCTCAATTTGAAATCGCTCTGTATCCTAGAATTAATGTTTCTTTCAGGTGGGAAATTAACTCAAGTGGGCAAGGTCATCAAAAGACTTTGGCCTGGCACCTCATCAAAGAAAGACGGTGAGAACACAGGAACAACGACAGAAAAACAAAGTGGGATTGAGAGCGGAACGTCAATGGAATGTGAAGCTGCTGAAGAGGAAAGGGAACAATGTCAGTCCCGAGGGCAAGGAATAGGAGACGTGGTTCACGGCCCTGGAACTGACCCAAGTGGTGAAATCCATCATGACCCAGATTCACCAAACAAGGACTCATCGAGTCTCATCCTAGGGGCAGGTGAGTGAAATGGGAGGGGAGTGGATGCTGCAGAATGGTGACGACTGTACAGACAGAGAAGAGAAAAAACAAAGGGGTTAGGGCGAGGGGAAGCAGGAGAGAGGAATAGTGGTGGAGGAGTGTTATGCTGACGAGGTTCGTGACCAACAGTATTCTGCAAGGGTACACAAAAGGCTGGAGAAACTCAGCGGGTGCAGCAGCATCTAAGGAGCGAAGGAGATAGGCTTTCTGCAAGGATCAGTTCTGGAACCTCTGCAATTTCTGATCATGTCCATGACTTGAACAAAAATGTAGGTGATGAGTTAGTAATTTTAAAAACAACAGAACTATTTGCAGAATTGTTGATCATGGGGAAAGCTGTCAAATGATCCACTAGAATGCACATCAGTTGGAAATACGGTCTGAGTTCAGGCAGACAAAGACTGGATTGTTTTATCTGAGTAATGAAGGCTGAGTGGAGACCTAATAGAAGTATAGAATATAAGGGACACAGATATTGTCAGTCTTGTTCCCAGGGTGGAGGCAAAGGGGTTCTGGTGAGAGAGGAATGTTTAAAGGGGACCGGCTGGACTAGTTTTTTAGCAGACTTTGGGCGGTTCCTGGAAGGTTCTGCCTGAGGAGTTGGTGGAAACACTATTTAGACTAACACATGATGATGCAGTCAGGGAACAGAGGGATCCAGTCCATGAGCAGGTGGATGGGATTAGTTCAAATTGGCATGATATTGTTGGTGTAGATATGGGGGATCGAAGGGCCAGTTCCCATGTTGCTCTATTCTGTGTTCCATGTATCATCTCCAGGTTTGTCTTCATTAATCCAAATCATAAAGTCATACTCGTACAGCAATGAAACAGGCTCCTCGGCCCAAGATGCCCCATCTGTACTGGTCCCACCTGCCTGCATTTGGTCCATACCCTTCTAAACCTTCCTGATCGGAGCACCAGTGTAAACATATTTTACATGTTGTGGTAGCTCCTGCCTCAACTACCTCCTCTGGTAGCTCGATCCATCTGTCCAACACGCTCTGTGTGAAAATGGTCTCCGCCAGATTCCTAAGTCTTTCTCCTCTAACCATAAATCTATGTTCTCTGGGGGTTCTTCATTCTCCTCCTCTGGGTGTAAGACACTATCCACTCCCCTCACAAACTTATCTACCTCAATAAGATCATCCCTCGTCCTCCTGCGCTCCACAGTATAAAGTGCTGGCATGCTCAACCTCTCCATGTAATTCAGGACCTGGAGTCCTGGCAACTTGCTCTTCAATCTTCTCCGCACCCTTTCCAGTTTGGTAACATCTTTCCTATAACAGGATGTCCAGAACTGAACACGATTCCCTGAATGTGACCTGGGCAAAGTCTTGTACTCCTGTTACATAACGTCCCGACTTCTACACCCAATATTGTGATTGATGAGCCCAGTCATTCACTGAGCTCCTGTCCTGCTTTGTCTTCCCCAAGTGCAACACCTTGAGCTTATCTGTATTAAACTCCATTCAACGTTCCTCAGCCCAACGGATGAAGACCCCTTTGCAACATTTGATAATCATGCAGGAAGCAAAGAGTAGGGGTCATTTTCACAATTGCAGGCAGTGACTAGTGGGGTACCGAAAGGCTCAGTGCTGGGACCCCAGCTATTTACAATATACATTAATGATCTGGATGAGGGAATTGAAGGCAATATCTCCAAGTTTGCGGATGACACTAAGCTGGGGGGCAGTGTTAGCTGTGAGGAGGATGCTAGGAGACTGCAAGGTGACTTGGATAGGCTGGGTGAGTGGGCAAATGTTTGGCAGATGCAGTATAATATGGATAAATGTGAGGTTATCCACTGGTGGCAAAAATAGGAAAACAGACTATTATCTAAATGGAGGCCGATTAGGAAAAGGGAAGATGCAGCGCGACCTGGGTGTCATGGTACACCAGTCATTGAAAGTAGGCATGCAGGTACAGCAGGCAGTGAAGAAAGCGAATGGTATGTTAGCTTTCATAGCAAAAGGATTTGAGTATAGGAGCAGGGAGGTTCTACTTCAGTTGTATAGGGTATTGGTGAGGCCTCACCTGGAATATTGCGTAGTCGGTTTGTCAAGGAGGACTCTCTCTAACTTCTACAGGTGTACAGTAGAGAGCTTGCTGACCGGTTGCATCGTGGCTTAGTTCAGCAACTTGTGCGCCCAGGAGAGGAAAATACTCCAAAAAGTAGTAAACACTGCCCAGTCCATCATCGGCTCTGACCTTCCTTCCATCGAGGGGATCTATCACAGTCGCTGCCTCAAAAATGCTGGCAGCATCATCAAGGACCCACACCACCCTGGCCACACACTCATCTCCGCGCTACCTTCGGGTAGAAGGTACAGGAGCCTGAAGACGGCAACAACCCGTTTAGGTATAGCTACTTCCCCAAAGCCATCAGGCTATTAAACCTGGCTCGGACACAACTCTGAACATTAATACCCCTTGATCTGTTATTAACACTTTATCAGTTTATTCATTCATGTGTGTATTTACGTATATAATGGTGTATGGACACACTGATCTGTTGTGTAGTCAATGCCGTCTATGTTATGTTGTGCTGAAGCAAAGCAAGAATTTCATTGTCCTGTCACGGACACATGACAATAAACTCTCTTGACTTTGACTAGTTGACATTCCACGCCCCTCCCCCTCCCCAAACCTACCTGCTCCCACCCCCAACACCAGGAGATTGATCGTGGTGGATAGTGGTTCACGGTTCACTCGGATATCTTTTCCTTCTTGTCTCAATCATTGTCTAATCCCACTATTATTATTCGGGTTACTGCAGAGCAGCAGAATATGGTAACACCTATCCACACCACGGCTGAAGTTGGAAACAGGACTGCGGCTCCAGTGACCTCAACAACAAGGACAGACACAGGTGTGTTGCAGAATTCTTCACAATATAAATCTTGTCTTGATATCTGGTTTGTGTCTAATGCATGGCCCACAGGTCAGAAGGATTGGGGATTAAGGAAGGGACTGAGTAAGTGAGTAAGTTTATTGGCCAAGTATTCACATACAAGGAATTTGCCTTGGTGCTCCGCCCACAAGTAACAACATGACGTACAGTGACAGTTACGAATGACTCAGAAAACACTAAACATTAATAATAATAAGACATTCATGATAAAACACCATTGATCAAGCACGTGAACCAACAAAATACCAGATCAAAGGGAGGCTACAGATTTTTGGCTGTTGAGTAGAGCAACTACTCGTGGATGAAAACTGTTGTTATGTCTGGCTGTGGCAGCTTTGACAGTCCGGAGTCGCCTTCCAGAGGGAAGTGATTCAAAGAGTTTGTGGCCAGGGTTAGAGGGGTCAGAGATGAGAGGATGTTAACATCTGCAGGCAGTAGTTGAAAGGACAGAGAGAGTGATCGTAGAGGCGATGAATCATCCTCATTGAAGATTCAGATGTAGATGAATGCAGTGACTGGGGAGAGGCTTTCTGAGAAAGTGAAGAGTATAAGATGGTGCGTGAAACGTGGCAACTCTTGTGTTTGGTCTCTGTGTAGTCTGCACTGTTCTGTTTGATCATTGTAATTAGGGGGCAGGAACAGTCAGGATGAGGGTTGCTGTCTGTTGTAGCGGGAGCCAAGGGGACTGATTCAGATGGTGTTTCATTTCTCTCTTTGAATACACAGATCTAACTCTTGCATTCTTTGAGCTCCTGACACAGTGCAACGACTTCCAATTGTTCCAGCTGACAAAATTCTATCGGGAGCGACTGAAACAGGCGATTGAAGAAGGGGTTGAAAGTCTCGGCCTCATGATGAGACGGCAGGGATATTTCAGTGAACAAGAACACGGGGTAAGTGGAAGCATCACGGTGAGTTATGTTTCCTGTCACAGAACTGACGGCATCGAGGGGGGAAGAGTGACTCACCTCGCACTGCATGTGTTGAACAGTGTAATGGAGTCACTGATCTGTGATCAGTTTGTGTCCTGTAGATCTGGTATCAGGAATACAACCTGTGACCTGGGGATTTGTGAGAATGTTCCATTCTGATCCAGCTGTTCTTGCTACACATGCATCTTAGCACAACGGTCACGGAGCAGTAAACTTGTTAATCAGAATCAGAAACGATAATACTTCTCAAGTGTCATCGGTTTCATTGGTCACATTTAGTTCAGTTCATTAAACCACAGAGGTCCTCGTTCTTCAGAGAACGGGGTTTCCCCTCCCCCACTATAGATGAGGCTCGCACCAGGGACTCCTCCATACCCCGCAACACTGCCCACTCTCCCCATTCCCCCACACACAACAAGGGCCGAGTCCCCCTGGTCCTCACCTTTCACTCCACCAGCCAGCGCATACACATCTTCCCATCTCCTGCCCTCCTCCCCTCCTCTCCCCCCGTCTGCCTTCCGCAAAGACCGCTCCCTCTGCAACTCCGTTGTCAATTCTTCCCTGCCCTCCTGCTCCACTCCTTCCCCGGGCACTTTCCCTTGCAACCGCAAGAGATGCTACACTTGTCCCTTCACCTCCCCCATCCACTCCTTTCAGGGACCCAAGCAGTCCTTCCAAGTCCGACAGAGGTTCACCTGCACCTCCTCCAACCTCATCTACTGCATCCGTTGCTCCAGATGCCAGCTGATCTACATCGGTGAGACCAAGCGGAGACTGGGCGATCGTTTCGCCGAACACCTCCGCTCGGTCCGCAATAACCAACCCGACCTCCCGGTGGCTCAGCACTTCAACTCCCCCTCTCATTCCGTATCCGTATCCGACCTCTCGGTCCTGGGCCTCCTCCACGGACAGAGTGCGCAACACCGCAAGTTGGAGGAACAGCACCTCATATTCCGCTTGGGGAGTCTGCATCCTCTGGACTTAAACATTGAATTTTCTCAATTCTGTTAACCCAGACTGCCCCCTCCCCCTCCCCACCTCTCCCTCAGCCCTCGGGCCCTGACATTCCTTCTCCATCTCCCCCCACCCCAGTCGCACTAGCTTCTCATTTCCACACCACAAACAGCTTACAATGGCCTGTTTCCTTTATCGTCGATACTTTTTTGCATATCGTTCATTCATTGTTCTTTATCTCTCCACATCACTGTCTATATCTCTCGTTTCCCTGATCCCTGCCCAGTCTGAAGAAGGGTCTCGACCCGAAACGTCGCCTATCTCCTTCGCTCCTTAGATGCTGCTGCACCCGCTGAGTTTCTCCAGTTGTTTGTGTAACCCTCGATTCTCCAGCATCTGCAGTTCCTTCTTTAAAACCACAGAGGGCATTGGGCATGAGCACAAGGAACTGCAGATGCTGGTTTACAAAAACACACAATGTACTGCACAAAAGAACTCTGTTTATGGAGATGCTGAATTACTTCAAGACATTGGACTGTTCGCTTATCATTCAATTGACAAATAAAATAAACAAAAATACATTAGCTAAAATCTACAATCTACAACATCAGTTATTTACCCATCTGTGGGAAGAGAAGCCGAGTTAATGTGCAGTGAAAGGAAGGGATGAGCTGCGGGAAGTGTGCAAGAGAGGGATGTCTGTGATCGGGTCAAACTGGGGTAGGTATAGAAATAAAATGTTATCTGGTCAATGAGTGAATGCAGGCTTACAGAGGGTAAGAATATTGCTAAAAGAACATAATTACTTCAAAACGCAGAGCAGGAAGAACTGCAGGTTGGACTGGACGCATCCTTCCCAGTAGGATTCAGTCCAATGTGTGTATGTGGACGTGGTGTCGAAGGACCAGAAGTCTCAGCCAAATAGCCAAGTGGAAACGAAACCGAAACCGAAACGGCAACGAACTGAGAGGGCGGGACGATGAAAAGCCACCTAACCGAACGGCTGCGTCGCCTACAAGCAAACTCACCGAATGCCGCTCGGCCGAAAAGTCAAATAATGGCTTGGAACCATAGAACATAGAAAATAGGCGCAGGAGTAGGCCATTCGGCCCTTCCAGCCTGCACTGCCATTCAATATGATCATGGCTGATCATCCAACTCGATATCCTGTACCTGCCTTCTCTCCATACCCCCTGATCCCTTTAGCCACAAGGGCCACATCTAACTCCCTCTTAAATATAGCCAATGAACTGGCCTCAACTACCTTCTGTGGCAGAGAATTAATTCCAGAGACCCACCACTCTGTGTGAAAAATGTTTTCCTCATCTCGGTCGTAAAGGAATTCCCCCTTATCCTTAAACTGTGACCCCTTGTTCTGGACCTCCCCAACATCGGGAACAATCTTCCTGCCATCGGGAACAATCTAGCCTGTCCAACCCCTTAAGAATTTTGTAAGTTTCTATAAGACCCCCCCTCAATCCTCTAAATTCTAGCGAGGACAAGCGGAGTCTAACCAGTCTTTCCTCATACGAAAGTCCTGACATCCATGGAATCAGTCTGGTGAACCTTCTCTGTACCCCCTCTGTGGCAAGAATGTATTTTCTCAGATTTGGAGACCAAAACTGTACGCAATACTCGAGGTGTGGTCTCACCAAAACCCAGTAGAACCTCCCTGCTCCTATACTCAAATCCTTTTGCTATGAATGCCAACATACCATTCGCTTTCATCACTGCCTGCTGCATCTGCATACCTACTTTCAATGACTGGTGTACCATGACACCCAGGTCTCGCTGCATCACCCCTTTTCCTAATCGGCCACCATTCAGATAATAGTCTACCCTCCTGTTTTTGCCACCAAAGTGGATAACCTCACATTTATCCATATTATACTGCATCTGCCATGCATTTGCCCACTCATCCAGCCTATCCAAGTCACCTTGCAGCCTCCTAGCATCCTCCTCACACCTAACACTGCCCCCCAGCTTCGTGCCATCCGCAAACTTGGAGATATTGCCTTCAATTCCCTCATCCAGATCATTTATGTATATTGTAAATAGCTGGGGACCCAGCACTGAGCCTTGCGTTACCCCACTAGTCACTGCCTGCCATTCTGAAAAGGACCCGTTTACTCCTACTCGTTGCTTCCTGTCTGCCAGCCAGTTCTCTACCCACATCAATACTGAACCCCCAATACCGTGTGCTTTAAGTTTATATACTAATCTCTTTGGGACCTTGTCGAAAGCTTTCTGAAAGTCCAGATATAACACATCCACTGGTTCTCCCTTATCCACTCTACTAGTTACATCCTCGAAAAATTCTAGAAGATTCGTCAGACATGATTTACCTTTCATAAATCCATGCTGACTTTGTCCAATGATTTCACCACTTTCCAAATGTGCTGCTATCCCATCTTTAATAACTGACTCTAGCAGTTTCTCCACTACCGATGTTAGTCTAACTGATCTGTAATTCCCCGTTTTCTCTCTCCCTCCCTTTTTAAAAAGTGGATTTACATTAGCTACCCTCCAATCCTCAGGAACTACTCCAAAATCTAAAGGGTATTGAAAAATTATCACTAATGCATCCAATATTTCTGGGGCTACTTCCTTGACTACTCTGGGATGCAGCCTATCTGGCCCTGGGGATTTATCGGTCTTTAATCCATTCAATTTACCCAACACCGCTTCCCGGTTAATCTGGATTTCACTCAGTTCCTCCATCTTATTTGACCCCCGGTCCCCTGCTATTTCCGGCAGATTATTTGTGCCTTCCTTAGTGAAGACAGAACCAAAGTAGTTATTCAATAGCTCTGCCATGTCCTTATTCCCCATGATCAATTCACCTGTTTCTCACTGCAAGGGACCTACATTTGTTTTAACTAATCTTTTTCTCTTCACATATCTATAAAAACGTTTGCAGTCAGTTTTTATGTTCCCTGCCAGTTTTCTTTCATAATCTATATTCCCTTCCCTAATTAAGCCCTTTGTCCTCCTCTGTTGGACTCTGAATTTCTCGCAGTCCTCTGGTAGGCTGCTTTCTCTGGCTAATTTGTACGCTTCATCTTTTGTTTTGACACTATCCCTGATTTCCCTTGTTATCCACGGATGCACTACCTTCACTGATTTATTCTTTTGTCAAACTGAGATGAACAATTGTTGTCGTTCATCCATGCAGTCTTTAAATGCCTTCCATTGCCTATCCACTGCAACCCTTTAAGAATCACTTGCCAGTCTATCTTGGCCAATTCACGTCTCATACCCTCAAAGTTACCTTTCTTTAAGTTCAGAACCCTTGTTTCTGAATTCACAATATCTCTCTCCATCCTAATGAAGAACTCAACCATATTATGGTCACTCGTGCCCAAGGGGCCACGCACAACAAGACTGCTATCTAACCCTTCCTCATTACTCAATACCCAGTCTAGAATAGCCTGCTCTCTCGTTGGTTCCTCTACATGTTGGTTTAGATAACTATCCTGCATACATTCCAAGAAATCCTCTTCCTCAGCACCACTACCCATTTGATTCACCCAATCCATATGTAGATTGAAGTCACCCATTCTAACTGTTTTACCTTTGTTGCACGCATTTCTAATTCCCTGTTTGATTCCATCCCCAACTCCACTACTACTGTTAGGCTTGAGTGTGAAAATGACCCCCAGCCTCCCGTCTCCACCGGTCAGTGATGTGATGGACGCGGGGATCTGGAACAATCACTGACAAGTCCCGCTCCCCCCCCCCCCCCCCCCCCCGGCGACGTCATGTCCATTATTTGACTTTTCAGCAGCGCGGCATTGGGTGAGTTTGCTTTTAGGAGACGCTGCCTTTTGGGTTCGTTGGCTTTTAGTCGTCCCGCCCTTTCAGTTCGTTGGTGTTTCGGCTTTGTTTCCATTCGGCTATGTGGCTTCCACTTCTTTGCTTCGGTTTCTCGTCCTTCGACGCCCGTTCGGGTACTGTCCATGTGAGGCCAAATGGAATTTGATTAATTTCACATCAATGTCAACGCAGCCATCATTGGCCTGAATGGCCTGTTCCCGTGCTGTACTCTGCTGTGTTCTCGGACACTGCCAGCTCTGAAGTGAGTTTCACACTGTCAGGACTCTGGGAGTACACAGTTTGTCAGCACAGTGTCATGGGTTATGAAGAGGCAATCCAATGCCTGCCACTATGCTCCAAACTACCGGAATACCCCATCAATTCCCTCCCCATTAGCATTGTCTCAGTCACTTCCCTATATATATATTCATTGTTGTTCTTCACAGAGTGTCGCTGAGCTCGTGGTAAAGGGAAACCGCAGAGACAGTTCCACACTCTTCCTCAGTCTGGTGATGGAAAAAGGCAACCGGCCCCGGCGGGTGATGTGGGAATCCTTTGTGAAAATGCAGAATGAATTACCAAAGCTGAACAAAATACTGAAAGAAATCCAGGAGCTCGGTACGGTAAATCAACACACTGAACTGAATATCACATTGAAACGCTGGAGTTAACAATGTTATTCAAGTCTGGTTTAATGAATGCTCGTTGATTTGAACAGGTCCTGATCCACAAGAATATATGAACATCATCAGAGGTTTGTCAGAATTACCCTCTCATATGGAAGGTAAGTGTTGAAATGTACAGTTCACACCAATGATTTGTTAGAATTGATGTCATACTGAAACTGTTCAGAGCTTTGCAGAATGGGAAATCAGAAGATCAAAGGCTAAGCAATTGTTAGACTCACTGACACGGGGATTCACTACGGATTGCTTCTTTGTCTGTAGATTCAGGTTAGTTTAGTGTATTGTCACATGTACTGAGGTACGGTGAAAAGCTTTTGTTGCGTGTTATCACTTCAGCAGAAAGACAACACGTGATTATAATCGAGCCATTTACAGTATAGATAAACTATGAGGGAATAACGTTTAGTTTATTGCAAGGTAAAACGAGGATAGTCCGAGCGCAAAGAAAGAGAGGAGATTAACGCAATAGAAAGGAAGGACATTAGCTTGGAGGATGTGGAATCGATATGGGTAGAGCTGCGAAACATTAAGGGGCAGAAAATGCTAGTGGGAGTTGTGTACAGGCATTAGTGGAGTTAACAGTAGTAGTGGAGTTGGGGATGGCATCAAACAGGAAATTAGAAATGCGTGCAACAAAGGTAAAACCGTTATAATGGGTGACTTCAATCTACATATAGATTGGGTGAATCAAATGGGCAGGGGTGCTGAGGAAGAGGATTTCTTGGAATGTATGCGGGATAGTTATCTAAATCAACATGTAGAGGAACCAACGAGAGAGCAGGCTACTCTAGACTGGGTATTGAGTAATGAAGAAGGGTTAGTTAGCTGTCTTGTTGTCCGTGGCCCCTTGGGCAAGAGTGACCATAATATGGTTGAGTTCTTCATTCGGATGGAGAGTGACATTGTGAATTCCGAAACAAGGGTTCTGAACTTAAAGAAAGGTAACTTTGAGGGTATGAGACGTGAATTGGCCAAGATAGACTGGCAAGTGATTCTTAAAGGGTTGACAGTGGATGTGCAATGGAAGGCATTTAAATACTGCATGGATGAACTACAACAATTGTTCATCCCAGTTTGACAAAAGAATAAATCAGTGAAGGTAGTGCATCCGTGGATAACATGGGAAATCAGGGATAATATCAAAACAAAAGATGAAGCATACAAATTAGCCAGAAAAAGCAACCTACCAGAGGACTGGGAAAAATCAGAGTCCAGCAGAGGAGGACAAAGGGCTTAATTAGGAAAGGGAAAATAGATTATGAAAGAAAACTGGCAGGGAACATAAAAACTGACTGCAAAAGTGTTTATAGATATTTGAAGAGAAAAAGATTAGTTAAAACAAATGTAGGTCCCTTGCAGTCAGAAACAGGTGAATTGATCATGGGGAACAAGGACATGGCAGACCAACTGAATAACTACTTTGGTTCTGTCTTCTCTGAGGAAGACATAAATAATCTGCCGGAAATAGCAGGGGACAGGGGTCAAATGAGATGGAGAAATTGTGTGAAATCCAGGTTACCCGGGAAGTGGTGTTGGGTAAATTGAATGGATTAAAGGCCGATAAATCCCCAGGGACAGATAGGCTGCATCCCAGAGTACGTAAGGAAGTAGCCTCAGAAATAGTGGATGCATTAGTGATAATTTTTCCAAACTCTTTAGATTCTGGAGTAGTTCCTGAGGATTGGTGGGTAGCTAATGCAACCCCACTTTTTAAAAAGGGAGGGAGAGAGAAAACGGGCAATTACAGACCAGTTAGTCTAACATCAGTAGTGGGGAAAATGCTAGAGTCATTTATTAAAGATGGGATAGCAGCACATTTGGAAAGTGGTGAAATCATTGGACAAAGTCAGCATGGATTTATGAAAGGTAAATCATGTCTGACGAATCTTATTGAATTTTTTTAGGATGAATATACTAGAGTGGATAAGGGAGAACCAGTGGATGTGTTATATCTGGACTTTCAGAAAGCTTTCGACAAGGTCCCACACAAGAGATTAGTATACAAACTTAAAGCACACGGTATTGGGGGTTCAGTATTGATGTGGATAGAGAACTGCCTGGCAGACAGGAAGCAAAGAGTAGGAGTAAACGGGTCATTTTCAGAATGGCAGGCAGTGACTAGTGGGGTACCGCAAGGCTCAGTGCTGGGACCCCAGCTATTTACAATATATATTAATGATTTGGACGAGGGAATTGAATGCAACATCTCCAAGTTTGCGGATGACACGAAGCTGGGGGGCAGTGTTAGCTGTGAGGAAGATGCTAGGAGGCTGCAAAGTGACTAGGATAGGCTGGGTGAGTGGGCAAATGCATGGCAGAAGCAGTATAATGTGGATAAATGTGAGGTTATCCACTTTGGCGGCAAAAACAGGAAAGTGGACTATTATCTGAATGGTGGCTGATTAGGAAAAGGGGAGATGCAGCGTGACCTGGGTGTCATGGTACACCAGTCATTGAAAGCAGGCATGCAGGTGCAGCAGGCAGTGAAGAAAGCAAATGGTATGTTAGCATTCATAGCGAAAGGATTTGAGTACAGGAGCAGGGAGGTTCTACTGCAGTTGTACAGGGTTTTGGTGAGACCACACCTGGAGTATTGCGTACAGTTTTGGTCTCCTAATCTGAGGTAAGGCATTCTTGCCATAGAGGGAGTACAGAGAAGGTTCACCAGACTTATTCCTGGGATGTCAGGACTTCCATATGAAGAAAGACTAGATAGGCTCGGCTTGATCTCGCTAAAATTTAGAAGATTGAGGGGGGATCTTATAGAAACTTACAAAATTCTTAAGGGGTTGGACAGGCTAGATGCAGAAAGATTGTTCCCGATGTTGGGGAGGTCCAGAACAAGGGGTCATAGTTTAAGGATAAGGGGGAAATCTTTTAGGACCGAGATGAGAAAAACATTTTTCACACAGAGAGTGGTGAGTCTGTGGAATTCTCTGCCACAGAAGGTAGTTGAGGACAGTTCATTGGCTATATTTAAGACGGAGTTAGATGTGGCCGTTTTGGCTAGAGGGATCAGGGGGTATGGAGAAAAGGCAGGTGCAGGATACTGAGTTGGATGATCAGCCATGATCATATTGAATGGCGGTGCAGTCTCGAAGGGCCGAATGGCCTCCTCCTGCACCTATTTTCTATGTTTCCAGAGAGGTCGATAGTAGTTCCCAGATCACTCGATCTCTGACATGCTCTGGAACCATTACACTGCTGTATTTCAAATCCTCCAGGCGTTAATTGAACAAGGCTTTGCAACGTATCAGGTTGTGGGAGAGATCTATGAAATCTAGTGCACACCCGGAGAGGAATGTGTGTGCAGTGATGCCCCACACACTCCTGGATGGGTTCTGACACACTGTGTAACACCACACACTCCTGGATACTGTCCTGACACACTGTGTAACCCCACACACTCCTGGATAGAGTCCTGACACACTGTGTAACCCCACACACTCCTGGATAGAGTCCTGACACACTGTGTAACCCCACACACTCCTGGATGGGCCCTGACACACTGTGTAACCCCACACACTCCTGGATGGGTCCTGACACACTGTGTATCCCCACACACTCCTGGATGGGCCCTGACACACTGTGTAACCCCACACACTCCTGGATAGAGTCCTGACACACTGTGTAACCCCACACACTCCTGGAGAGAGTCCTGACACACTGTGTAACCCCACACACTCCTGTATGGGCCCTGACACACTGTGGAACCCACACACTCCTGGATGGGCCCTGACACACTGTGCAACCCACACACTCCTGGAAAGAGTCCTGACACACTGTGTAACCCCACAAACTCCTGGATAGAGTCCTGACACACTGTGTAACCCACACACTCCTGGATAGAGTCCTGACAGACTGTGTAACCCCACACACTCCTGGATAGAGCCCTGACACACTGTGTAACCCCTCACACTCCCGGATGGGCCCTGACACACTGTGTAACCCCACACACTCCTGGATAGAGTCCTGACACACTGTGTAACCCACACACTCCTGGATGGGTTCTGACACACTGTGTAACCCCACACACTCCTGGATGGGCCCTGACACACTGTGAAACCCACACACTCCTGGATAGGCCCTGACACACTGTGCAACCCACACACTCCTGGAAAGAGTCCTGACACACTGTGTAACCCCACAAACTCCTGGATAGAGTCCTGACACACTGTGTAACCCCACACACTCCCGGATGGGCCCTGACACACTGTGTAACCCCACACACTCCTGGATAGAGTCCTGACACACTGTGTAACCCACACACTCCTGGATGGGTCCTGACACACTGTGTAACCCCAAACACTCCTGGATAGAGTCCTGACACACTGTGTAACCCCACACACTCCTGGATGGGTCCTGACACACTGTGTATCCCCACACACACCTGGATAGAGTCCTGACACACTGTGTAACCCCACACACTCCTGGATGGGCCCTGACACACTGTGTAACCCCAAACACTCCTGGATAGAGTCCTGACACACTGTGTAACCCCACACACTCCTGGATGGGCCCTGACACACTGTGTAACCCACACATTCCTGGATAGAGTCCTGACACACTGTGTAACCCCACAAACTCCTGGATAGAGTCCTGACACACTGTGTAACCCACACACTCCTGGATAGAGTCCTGACACACTGTGTAACCCCACACACTCCTGGATAGAGTCCTGACACACTGTGTAACCCCTCACACTCCCGGATGGGCCCTGACACACTGTGAAACCCACACACTCCTGGATGGGCCCTGACACACTGTGTAACCCACACACTCCTGGATAGAGTCCTGGCACACTGTGTAACCCCACAAACTCCTGGATAGAGTCCTGACACACTGTGTAACCCACACACTCCTGGATAGAGTCCTGACACACTGTGTAACCCCACACACTCCTGGATAGAGTCCTGACACACTGTGTAACCCCACAAACTCCCGGATGGGCCCTGACACACTGTGTAACCCCACACACTCCTGGATAGAGTCCTGACAGACTGTGTAACCCACACACTCCTGGATGGGTCCTGACACACTGTGTAACCCCACACACTCCTGGATAGAGTCCTGACACACTGTGTAACCCCAAACACTCCTGGATGGGTCCTGACACACTGTGTATCCCCACACACACCTGGATAGAGTCCTGACACACTGTGTAACCCCACACACTCCTGGATGGGCCCTGACACACTGTGTAACCCACACACTCCTGGATAGAGTCCTGACACACTGTGTAACCCCACAAACTCCTGGATAGAGTCCTGACACACTGTGTAACCCACACACTCCTGGATAGAGTCCTGACACACTGTGTAACCCCACACACTCCTGGATAGAGTCCTGACACACTGTGTAACCCCACAACTCCTGGATGGGCCCTGACACACTGTGTAACCCCACACACTCCTGGATAGAGTCCTGACAGACTGGGTAACCCCACACACTCCTAAATGGGTTCTGACACACTATGTAACCCCACACACTCCTGGATAGAGTCCTGACACACTGTGTAACCCCACACACTCCTGGATGGGTCCTGACAAACTGTGTATCCCCACACACTCCTGGATAGAGTCCTGACACACTGTGTAACCCCGCACACTCCTGGATAGGCCCTGACACACTGTGTAACCCCACACACTCCTGGATAGAGTCCTGACACACTGTGTAACCGCACACTCTCCTGGATGGGCCCTGACACACTGTGTAACCCCACACACTCCTGGATAGAGTCCTGACACACTGTGTAATCCCACACACTCCTGGTTAGAGTCCTGACACACTGTGTAACCCCACACACCCCTGGATAGAGTCCTGACACACTGTGTAACCCACACACTCCTGGATAGAGTCCTGACACACTGTGTAACCCGACACACTCCTGGATGGGCCCTGACACACTGTGTAACCCACACACTCCTGGATAGAGTCCTGACACACTGTGTAACCCCACAAACTCCTGGATAGAGTCCTGACACACTGTGTAACCCACACACTCCTGGATAGAGTCCTGACACACTGTGTAACCCCACACACTCCTGGATAGAGTCCTGACACACTGTGTAACCCCACAACTCCTGGATGGGCCCTGACACACTGTGTAACCCCACACACTCCTGGATAGAGTCCTGACAGACTGGGTAACCCCACACACTCCTGAATGGGTTCTGACACACTATGTAACCCCACACACTCCTGGATAGAGTCCTGACACACTGTGTAACCCCACACACTCCTGGATGGGTCCTGACAAACTGTGTATCCCCACACACTCCTGGATAGAGTCCTGACACACTGTGTAACCCCGCACACTCCTGGATGGGCCCTGACACACTGTGTAACCCCACACACTCCTGGATAGAGTCCTGACACACTGTGTAACCGCACACTCTCCTGGATGGGCCCTGACACACTGTGTAACCCCACACACTCCTGGATAGAGTCCTGACACACTGTGTAATCCCACACACTCCTGGTTAGAGTCCTGACACACTGTGTAACCCCACACACCCCCGGATAGAGTCCTGACACACTGTGTAACCCACACACTCCTGGATGGGCCCTGACACACTGTGTAATGTTGAGTTTTGAGTTGAGCCATCTAACATGGTGTCCATTATCTGCCTTTTCCCATGCAAGATGTTCAACAGAAACACATGGAGACTCTGCGAGAACAGACTGAAACACTAAGTGTGAACACCATCCTGATGAACGAGAAGGTTAAGGATTTCCAGCTGCTTGATCGATACGCTGAGCTCACAATCATCTCCACTGTTCGAGATCGGACAATGGTGGAACATGAGCTGCTGGCAAGAGGCCGGGACCATGAAGAGTGGAGAGAGGAATGTCTCCGGGGAAAACTGGAAAAAATCAGAACTGATCAATTGTTCCACAGCAGCTTTTCCCGGAGTAAATCCCGATCTGGGAGTTCGTCTGCCGTGGCCGGAGTCGCGGGGATCGGAAAAACAACAATGGTGCAAAAGATTGTTCATGACTGGGCCACGGGGAAAATATACCAACACCTCCAGTTTGTCTTCAGTTTCAAATTCCGGGATTTGAACACTATTAACTGCAGAGTAACACTGAGGGAACTGATTCTGGAGCAGTATCCTTACTTTAAGAATGTCCTGGGAGAGGTCTGGAAGAACCCAGAGGGATTGCTGTTTATATTCGACGGTCTGGATGAATTCAAGGGTAGAATCGATTTTGCTGACAGTCGGAGGGACACAGAACCTCGGCACCAGTGCCCAGATCCCGAGTGGTGGTGTAAAGTGTCTGACATTGTGTACAGTTTAATCCAGCACAAGCTGCTCCCAGGGTGTTCAGTGCTAGTGACCACCCGCCCCACTGCGTTACATTTACTGGACAAGGCAGAGATCAGTGTCCGGGCTGAAATCCTGGGATTTGTTGGTGAGGAACGGAAGGAATATTTCACCAGGTATTTTGAAGATCAGTCGGTGGCAACAGCTGTTTTCAAACACGTGAAGGAGAACGAGATCCTGTACACCATGAGCTACAACCCCTCCTACTGCTGGATCCTTGTCCTGACACTGGGCCCCTTCTTCACACAAACACACCGGGACCCGCAGCGAGTTCCCAAGACCATCACCCAACTATATTGCTACTTTATTTACAACATCCTGAAAAACCACGGCCGTGAGATTGAGAAGCCCCGTGAGGTGTTACTGAGGGTTGGTCAGATGGCCTTCACTGGAGTGGCTGAGAAGAAGATTGTGTTCACAGATGGAGATTTGATCAAATACAATCTGCAGCCTTCCCAGTTCCTGTCCGGGTTCCTGATGGAACTTTTGGAGAGAGAGGATTCAGCCCGGAGCGTGGTCTACACCTTCCCGCACCTCACCATCCAAGAGTTTGTAGCCGCACTCGCACAATTCCTCACTGCAGATCCCGGGAATATCGTGAAATTCCTGTCTGAAGTCCACAGCACAACAGACGGGCGATTTGAAGTATTTCTCCGTTTTGTCGCTGGTCTCTCCTCTCCACGGGCAGCTTGGATCATGGAGGAGTTTCTGGGTAAATTCCCTCATCAAACAATCTGCCGAGTGATTGACTGGGTGAAGGAGGAGGTTCAACGTCAGATTAGAAATGCAGGGAGTGAGTATGGTCAAAGGAGGCTCCTGAACACGATGCACTACCTGTTTGAGTCTCAGAATCCTGTACTGGCTCAGCAGACACTGGGATCTGTGGAAACACTTTCATTCAGTGGACTGGGACTGACCCCGATTGACTGTGCGGTCCTGTCTCATGTCATCAGGCTCTGTGATACAATCAAACTCCTCGATCTGACGAGATGCCGCATTCAGTGTGAAGGTCTCCAGCGGCTGGGACCGGCTCTGCACAAGTGTCAGCACTTGAGGTAACTGTCCGTTTGACACTGAACTGTAAAATTGTTTCACTATTTTGTTATTCCAGCTCCCCTTCTATGGGGCCGAGCGAGCGGCCGTCACTGTGCACGGGGGGGAGGGGGGGGGGGCACCCCTCCTATTTTACCCTCCTCCGACCCCCCCTCCCCCCGGGTCACGCGTGTCGACTCCGTCCCCCCTCCCTCCCCCGGGTCACGCGTGTTGACTCCGTCCCCCCCTCCCCCGGGTCACGCGTGTTGACTCCGTCCCCCCCCCCTCCCCCGGGTCACGCGTGTTGACTCCGTCCCCCCCTCCCCCGGGTCACGCGTGTTGCCGCCGTTCTCTACACGGGGAACATTATCCGGTTGTCGGGGAATGAGAATAAACGGTGAAAGTCACCAAACGCCACAACCACAGAGATTTGTTCAATAATTTGCCGAGGCGCTTCCATTAATATCCGTTTGGGAGAAGTTGTCTATCTCAGCCTCGCGGGGGTTTGTATCCGTCTGTTCCTTACTCTGTCTGTTTGTGTTTAGACTGGGAGGCAACGACCTGGGAGATTCCGGAGTGAAACTGGTGTCTGCGGCTCTGAGGATACCGGACTGTAAAATACAGAGACTGCGGTGAGTCCCAGACTATGAGAGATTGTGTTTACACTCACTGGGTGTCTGACACTGAACATTAATATGATCAGTAATTGTGTCACTGATAAACACTGGGGATTTGCACCGTCTCCTGTCTGTGTGTGTCCCTCACCCTCACTCTCTCTCATCTCCAGGCTGGAACGTGTCGGTCTCACAGATTCTGGAGCCGAGGATCTCGTCTCTGCTTTCAGTACAAACCACACGGTGACGGAGCTGGACCTGAGTGGGAATAAACTGGGAGATTCTGGAGTGCAACTGGTGTCTGCGGCTCTGAGGAACCTGGACTGTAAAATACAGAGACTGTGGTAAGTCCCAGACTGTGAGAGATTGTGTTTACACTCACTGGGTGTATGACACTGAACATTAATATGTTTAAGAAGGAACAGCAGATGCGGGAAAAATCGAAGGTGGACAAAAATGCTGGAGAAACTCAGCGGGTGAGGCAGCATCTATAGAGTGAAGGAATAGGTGACGTTTCGGTTCGAGGCCCTTCTTCAGACTGATGTCGGGGGTGGGAGGGGGGAAGAAAGGAAGTGGCGGAGACAGTGGGCTGTGGGAGAGCTGGGAAGGGGAGGGGAAAGAGGGAGAGAGCAGGGACTACCTGAAATTGGAGAAGTTATTGTTCATAACGCTGGGGTGTAAACTCCCCAAGCGAAATATGAGGTGCTGCTCCTCCAATTTACGGTGGGCCTCACTCTGGCCATGGAGGAGGCCCAGGACAGAAAGGTGGGATTGGGAATGGGAGGGGGAGTTGAAGTGCTGAGCCACCGGGAGATCAGGTTGGTTATTGCGGACGGAGCGGAGGTGTTGGGTGAAGCGATCGCCAAGCCTACGCTTGGTCTCACCGATGTAGAGCAGCTGACATCTACGGCAGCGGATGCAATAGATGAGGTTGGAGGAGGTGCAGGTGAACCTCTACCTCACCCGGAACGACTGCTTGGGTCCTTGGACGGAGTCAAGGGGGGAGGTAAAGCGACAAGTGTAGCATTTCCTGCGGTTGCAAGGGAAAGTACCAGGGAAGAGGGTGGTTTGGGTGGGAAGGGACGAATTGACCAGGGAGTTACGGGGGGAGTGGTCTCCTCGGAAAGCCAAAAGGGGAGGAGATGGGAATATGTGGCCAGTGGTGGGATCCCGATGGAGGGGGCAAAAATGTTGGAGGGTTATCTGTTGTATGTGACGGCTGGTAGGGTGGAAGGTGAGGACAAGGGGAACTTTGTCCTTGTTATGAGTGGGGGGATGGGGAGTGAGAGCAGAGTCACGCGGTATAGAAGAGACCCTGGTGAGCGCCGCATCTATAGTAGATTAGGGGAACCCCCGTTCCCTGAAGAATGAGGACAACTCCGATGCCCTGGGTTGGAACATCTCATCCTGGGAGCAGATGCGGCGTAGACGGAGGAATTGGGAATAGGGGATGGAGTCCTTACAGGAAGCATGGTGGGAAGGAGTATAGTCCAGAGAGCCGTGGGAGTCAGTGGGTTTATAGTGGATGTCGGTCAGTAGTCTGTTACCCGCGATGGTGATAGTGAGGTCTAGAAATGTAGGGAGATGTCGGAAATGGTCCAGATGTATGTGAGTGCCGGATGGAAGTTAGTGGTGAAATGGATGAATTCAGTGAGTTGTGTGTGGGTGCAGGAGGTAGCACCAATGCAGTCGTCGATGTAGCGGAGGTAGAGGTCGGGGATGGGGCCTCAACAACTTTGCATTTGACTCCTCCGATTTCCTCCAAATCCAAGGCGTAGCTATGGGCACGCGAATGGGCCCAAATTATGCCTGCCTCTTTGTAGGGTACGTTGAACAATCCTTGTTCGAAACGTACCAGGGCCCAATCCCCGACCTCTAGCTCCGCTACATCGACGACTGCATTGGTGCTACCTCCTGCACCCACACACAACTCACTGACTTCATCCATTTCAACACTAACTTCCATCCGGCACTCACATACACCTGGACCATTTCCGACATCTCCCTACATTTCTAGACTTCACTATCACCATCGCAGGTAGCACACTACTGACCGACATCCACTATAAACCCACTGACTCCCACGGCTCTCTGGACTACACTCCTTCCCACCCTGCTTCCTGTAAGGACTCCATCCCCTATTCCCAATTCCTCCGTCTACGCCGCATCTGCTCCCAGGATGAGATGTTCCAAACCAGGGCATCGGAGATGTCCTCGTTCTTTAAGGAACGGGGGTTCCCCTCTTCTGCTCAGATCAGGCTCTCACCAGGGTCTCTTCTATACCCCGTAACTCTGCTCTCACTCCCCATCCCCCCACTCGTAACAAGGACAAAGTCCCCCTTGTCCTCACCTTCCACCCTACCAGCCGTCACATACAACAGATAACCCTCCAAGATTTTGCCCCCTCCATCGGGATCCCACCACTGGCCACATATTCCCATCTCCTCCCCTTTTGGATTTCCGCAGAGACCACTCCCCCCGTAACTCCCTGGTCAATTCGTCCCTTCCCACCCAAACCACCCTCTTCCCTGGTACTTTCCCTTGCAACCGCAGGAAATGCTACACTTGTCGCTTTACCTCCCCCCTTGACCCCATCCAAGGACCCAAGCAGTCTTTCCAGGTGAGGCAGAGGTTCACCCGCACCTCCTCCAACCTCATCTATTGCATCCGCTGCTCTAGATGTCAGCTGCTCTACATCGATGAGACCAAGCGTAGGCTTGGTGATCGCTTCACCCAACACCTCCGCTCGGTCCGCAATAACCAACCTGATCTCCCGGTGGCTCAGCACTTCAACTCCCCCTCCCATTCCCAATCCCACCTTTCTCTCCTGGGCCTCCTCCACGGCCAGAGTGAGGCCCACCGTAAATTGGAGGAGCAGCACCTCATATTTCGCTTGGGCAGTTTACACCCCGGCGGTATGAACATTGCCTTCTCCAATATCAGGTAGTCCCTGCACTCTCCCTCTTTCCCCTCCCCTTCCCAGGTCTCCCACAGCCCACTGTGTCTGCCACTTCCTTTCTTCTTCCCCCCTGCCACCCCCGACATCAGTCTGAAGAAGGGTCTCGACCCGAAACATCGCCTATTCCTTCGATCCATAGATGCTGCACCTGCTGAGTTTCTCCAGCATCTTTGTCTACCGTGAACATTAATATGATCAGTAATTGTGTCACTGATAAACACTGGGGTTTGCACCGTCTCCTGTCTCTCTGTGTCCCTCACCCTCACTCTCTCTCATCTCCAGGCTGTACAGTGTGGGTCTCACAGATTCTGGAGCCGAGGATCTCGTCTCCGCTCTCAGTACAAACCACACGGTGACGGAGCTGTACCTGAGTGGGAATAAACTGGGAGATTCCGGAGTGAAACTGGTGTCTGCGGCTCTGAGGAACCCGGACTGTAAAATACAGACACTGCGGTAAGTCCCAGACTGTGAGAGATTGTGTTTACACTCACTGGGTGTCTGACACTGAACATTAATATGATCAGTAACTGTGTCACTGATAAACACTGGGGATTTGCACCGTCTCCTGTCTCTCTGTGTCCCTCACCCTCACTCTCTCTCATTTCCAGGCTGGGCAGTGTGGGTCTCACAGATTCTGGAGCCGAGGATCTCGTCTCCGCTCTCAGTACAAACCACACGGTGACGTGGCTGGACCTGAGTGGGAATAAACTGGGAGATTCCGGAGTGAAACTGGTGTCTGCGGCTCTGAGGAACCCGGACTGTAAAATACAGACACTGGGGTAAGCCCCAGACTGTGAGAGATTGTGTTTACAATCACTGGATGTCTGACACTGAACATTAATATGATCAGTAATTGTGTCACTGATAAACACTGGGGATTTGCACCGTCTCCTGTCTCTCTGTGTCCCTCACCCTCACTCTCTCTCATCTCCAGGCTGTACTGTGTGGGTCTCACAGATTCTGGAGCCGAGGATCTCGTCTCCGCTCTCAGTACAAACCCCTCACTGACGGAGCTGGACCTGGCAGACAACTCCCTCACAGACCGATGTGTCCCCGCTCTCCGCCGCCTCATACTGACCCACCCGAGTCTGAAGCAGATCAGGTGACTGTTTGTGTTAATGTTTAATGCGATAAAATATCAGGGGATCCATCCATCCATCCGCGGGCTTCCTTCTCCTGTGATTTTGTTCTGTAAGTGTTGTTGAAATATTAACCCCAGTCCCTGTTATTGACACTGTTGTTTCATCTGTTTATTTCCTCTTTATTCCTCGACTTCTTTCAGGCTGAGGGGGAATGAGTTCAGTGCAGATGGAGAGAACCAGCTGAAGAGTCTGCGGGGAACCAGACGTGGACTGAATGTGGTCGTGTGAACATCTCGTGGTGTGAACGTCACCGCCCGCCCTGGGGACCGGAATATTGTTGGCCGATTCCCCCCGCCCTCCCCTTTAAACGGCCGCCCTCCGCTTTAAATCTCCTCCTCCCCCCCTCCTGAATATAGCCAACGAATTGGCCTCAAACTACCTTCTGTGGCAGGGAATTCCACAGATTCACCACTCTGTGTGAAAAAATTTTCTCATCACGGTCCTAAAAGACTTCTCCGTTATCCTGAAACTAAACCCCTTGTTCTGGACTTCCCCAACATCGGGGTATTGTTAATAAAGACATTTGTATCTTCGTACTCAACCTATAAGCTGGTATGTAACATTATAACATGGTGTGCAACCTTTAGCTGTGGCTGGGAAATAAGGTTGGCGAAATACAGTGAGTTACAGTGACAGCTGGGAGATTCGAGTGATAGTTGGAATTTAAGGGTGGCAATAGAAGGAGAGATATGAGGGGAGGTGTAAGAATCTAGATAAGTTAGATAAGACTGAACCAAGGTCAGAAGTTAATGGTGGCGAGACAGAGAATGTCAGAATAGAAGATGGATTGATGCGAGAGGAGAATGGAGCATAGAAACATAGACAATAGGTGCAGGAGAAGGCCATTCGGCCCTTCGAGCCTGCACCGCCATTCAATATGATCACGGCTGATCGTCCCCAATCAATAACCCGTGCCTGCCTTCTCCCCATATCCCTTGACTCCACCAGCACCTAGAGCTCTATCTGACTCTCTCTTAAATCCATCCAGTGATTTGGCCTCCACTGCCCTCTGTGGCAGGGAATTCCATAAATTCACAACTCTCTGGGTAAAAAAGTTTTTGTCAACTCAGTCTTAAATGACCTTCTACCGCTGCACCACAGAGAGCATACTAACGTACGGCATCTCTGTGTGGTTTCTCAGCTGCACGGAGGCGGAGAGGAGAGCTCTTCAGCGCGTTGTCCACAGGGCGCAACAGATTATTGGGACACCGCTACCAGCCTTGGAGGGCATCTACCACACACGGTGCCTCAGGAAGGCCGTCAGCATACATAAAGACTCCACTCACCCTTGTAATGGACTGTACGAACTACTCCCTTCCGGCAGACGTTACAAGGCCTTCTACGCTCGCACCGCCACTCAGGAACAGCTTAATTCCCAGAGCTATAGTGGCTCTGAACCGGCCCTGCTGAGTACCCCCCCACCCCCATGGACTGTCTCCCCCGGCCTCGCACTTTAGTCTGTGTTGATTTTACTGGTCTAATGTTCGTTTTTACAAACCTTGTTCCCAGGGTATTTAAACCTACATTTTATTTGTCGATTAAGTTATGACATCGGATGGAAGTTGCAAACCAAATCTCGTTGCACTTATGTGTAATGACAATAAAATATATTATTATTATTATTATTCTAAGACTGTGGCCCCTGGTTCTGGACTGGCCCAACATTGGGAACATTTTTCCTGCATCTAGCTTGTCCAGTCCTTTTATAATTTTATATGCATGCAATATAAGATAGAGGAGGTATGGCTGTAAAACTGTAATAAAAAGCAGCCTGTTGCTGTGATCTGGGGACAGTCGGAGAACGGACAGGCGGGCGGGTAACTTCTCTTAGTTTTCCAGCCGAGGTTTGCAAATAAAGGCTTTTCGTCATCTTGGAGAATTATCCGTGTCTGTGTCATCTTATCCAACTGTGAATCTTGTAACCACGACACAGCACGTTAAAGCCAGCGGGCCGGGGGTCGGAAACTCTCTTCTGGCTCCGCCATGCTAAAAGTCCGCGCGGGGGGGAGGGTGAAATGTGACGGTGAGAAAAGACGCATCTCCGTCCAAGTGAGTGACTGGAAACGGTTTTCCCCCCATTCCCCCTTTTAAGGGTCAACAAACATGGACTGCCAGTACCTAACATGGCCGCCATGGGCTTCACTTCCCATTGAATTAAATGGGGATGCCCTAATCAAAGATGGCCACCTCTTGGCTTCACCTCCCATTGACTTCAATGGAAGGCTGCCAGTAACTAAGATGGCCGCCTACCCGGGCTTCACCTCGCATTGACTTCAATGGAAGTTCCTTGACGAAAGATTTGAGTCTAGGAGCAGGGAGGTTCCACTGCAGTTGTACAGGGTCTTGGTGAGACCACACCTGGAGTATTGCTTACAGTTTTGGTCTCCTAATCTGAGGAAAGACATTCTTGCCATAGAGGGAGTACAGAGAAGGTTCACCAGACTGATTCCTGGGATGTCAGGACTTCCATATGAGGAAAGACTGGATAGACTCGGCTTGTACTCGCTAGAATTTAGAAGATTGAGGGGGGATCTTATAGAAACTTACAAAATTCTTAAGGGGTTGGACAGGCTAGATGCCGGAAGATTGTTCCCGATGTTGGGGAAGTCCAGGACAAGGGGTCACAGTTTAAGGATAAGGGGGGGTTCCTTTAGGACCGAGATGAGAAAAACATTTTTCACACAGAGAGTGGTGAATCTGTGGAATTCTCTGCCACAGAGGGTAGTTGAGGCCAGTTCAATGGCTATATTTAAGAGGGAGTTAGATGTGGCCCTTGTGGCCAAATGGATCAGGGGGTATGGAGAGAAGGCAGGTACAGGAGACTGAGTTGGATGATCAGCCATGATCATATTGAATGGCGGTGCAGGCTCGAAGGGCTGAATGGCCTACTCCTGCACCTATTGTCTATGTTTCTGTGAATGGTAGTGCAGCCTCGAATGGTCTACTGCACCTATTTTCTATGTTTCTATGAATGGCAGTGCAGGCTCGAAGGGACGAATGGCCTTCTGCCCCTATTGTCTATGTTTCTACGTTTCTATGGCCGCATCCTTGGAGAGGGAAAATAGATAGAGGAGGAGAGAGAGAGAGAGAGAGATAGAGATGGAGAAGAGGAAGCCAGAGGAGGGGAGAGAGAGAAAGAGAAAGAAAGAGGGAGAGAGAGAGAGACAACAGAATGAAGGCTGCCAGTAACTAAGATGGTCGTCCAGGGGTTCACTCCCATTGACTTCAATGGGTCATGTTCAGGATGGCAGTCAGTGACTCGTGGGGTACCGCAAGGCTCAGTGCTGGGACCCCAGCAATTTGCAATATATACTAATGATCTGGATGAGGGAATTGAATGCAACATCTCCAAGTTTGCGGATGACACGAAGATGGGGGGCAGTGTTAGCTGTGAGAAGGATGCTAGGAGGCTGCAAGGTGACTTGGATAGGCTGGGTGAGTGGACAAATGCATGGCAGATGCAGTATAATGTGGATAAATGTGAGGTTATCAACTTTGGTGGCAAAAACAGGAAAGTAGACTATTATTTGAATGGTGGCCGATTAGGAAAAGGGGAGATGCAATGAGACCTGGGTGTCATGGTACACCAGTCATCGAAAGTAGGCATGCAGGTGCAGCAGGCTGTGAAGAAAGCAAATGGTATGTTGGTATTCATAGCAAAATGATTTGAGTATAGGAGCAGGGAGGTTCTGCTGCAGTTGTACAGGGTCTTGGTGAGACTACACCTGGAGAATTGCGTACAGTTTTGGTCTCCTAATCTGAGGCAAGACATTCTTGCCATAGAGGGAGTACAGAGAAGGCTCACCAGACTGATTCCTGGGATGGCAGGACTTCCATATGAAGAAAGACTGGATAGACTCGGCTTGTACTCGCTGGAATTTAGAAGACTGAGGGGGGATCTTATAGAAACTTACAAAATTCTTAAGGGGTCGGACAGGCTAGATGCAGGAAGATTGTTCCCGATGTTGGGGAAGTCCAGGACAAGGGGTCACGGTTTAAGGATAAGGGGGAATTCCTTTGGGGCCGAGATGAGAAAAACATTTTTATTTCACACAGAGAGTGGTGAGTCTGTGGAATTAATTCTCTGCCACAGAAGGTAGTTGAGGCCAGTTCATTGCAGGGCTGCCAACATTGGGTGAGAGTTTGGTGTGAAATTGCGAGAGCCCAAGCCCGAGGGAGCGGAGCGACTGGGGGGGAGGGTGTGGGAGGAGGGTGCCCCCCCCCCCCTTCCATTGGTACTGAACTTTTGCATTTTTCAGCTTGAAATTGTGCAATATGGTGCACACTGTATTCATATGGTGCATCTTAGTGTATTCATGTATGGATAGCAGATTATAATCAAACACTTGGCCCATGCTGACCAACCTAGGTCTCACTGCACACCTGGTACTACTCATGGCCCTGACTCCAGTTGCATACCTTCTCTCATTCCTGTCCCTGAGTCCAGCCCTACACCTGGCCCACTATTATACCCTGATCACAGCTGCTTACCTGCTTAGGTTCCCAGTGCGGAACACACTCCTGGTCCCAGCTTTGACTGCACACCTAGTACTATTCCAGACCTTGACTCTGGATGCACACTTGGCCGTGCTCCTAGCCCCTCTGCACTGACAATATATCTGGCCCACACATAAACCCCATATCTGACCCCCTGGACTGAACCTATTACGTTCAAGTCCACAGGTGCTTAGCTAATGCAGTAATCCTTTATGGGGCACTTCACAGACCAAATTATGGATCACAACATTTGCTACATTCATTGGCTTCCTTGTTATCTAACAAAGTCAAAAGTCAAACAAACCTTATTGTCATTTGGAAATTCCAAACGGAATTCCATTGCATTTGGCTCCCCGTGTAACACGATAATGAACAGAAGGATAAATAGACAATGGTGGCAGCCCATTACATGGCATTCAGGAGTCTGATGGCTCGTGGGAAGAAGCTGTTGCAGAACCTTGATGTTCTGCTCCTTATGCTACGATATCTCTTTCCCGAGGGCAGCAGAGTGAACAGTCCGTGATGGAGGTGTGTGGGGTTTTTTACAACACTGCTGGCCTTAGACTAGGTATGTTGCAAAACTTATCTTTAGCGGCGCTGCACTTCTGCCGCTCCCCGTGTGCGTGACTTTAGCGCCTTTCAGAGGGGGGCGGGCTTAAAGTGCCGTTTTTCCACAGACCGGGATAATCGATGAATGGCGGGCGATTTCGTTGCGGAAGAAAAATTGCTCCGACATTTCATCAATAAAGGTATTTTTAAATTACTCTAAATTATTTATTAACTAGAGTAATTTAAAAATCACCTTCAAAAGCCGTGAGCACTGACAACCAGAAGGATTTTGCGTAGGGGAGAAAAAAAGGTAAATAGTTTATGTTTATATTAAAAGTTGGTTTTTCAGGAGGCTTTAACAATATTTTTATGTTGCGAAATGGGGTCCCAAAAAATCTATGAACAAACAGTATTTTTCCTCCCGACTTCACAGCTAACCGCAACGTTCCAATCCACCGCATTCCACTAAAACCCACTCGCTAGTTGATTTAAATGGCCATTAATTTACAGGCATCAAACACTAAATTCCTTCCATTTGGCCCAGAACTTCATGAAAATGAGATTTAAAAATGATGTTATATTGTGGATTATTGTGCGAATGTTATTTGGACACTTAGGCAATTAAAAAACAGTTTATCTTTTCTTAAGAAATTGATAGATGTTTAGATCTACTCATTGAATTTTGTAATTAGCTACAATTAGATAACTAACTAATTATATGCTTTAATTTCAGGTAATCCAAGTAAGATTGTTTAATATTTGTTTCAGAATGCTTCAATCTATAATAACTGAAAATGTCATTGAGTTCTCTTAATTTTTAAGAAAGTTATGGGCTTTTAACTTTTCCAGATCACAGCTTTTGAGTTAAGTCAATTGAAAGGCAATGGGGAGCAAGATGCTAATTTCCGAGTATGAAAATGGCCATAACTTTCTTAATACTGAAGATATGAAAGTAAATTAGGTGTCAAATTAAACTTCTTTTTATGCTTTATCTGATGGGATATATTGCAGACTTGACTTTTAAAATCTCAAAATGTTGTAACGTTGCTACTTAGACACGCAACATTTGGTCGCAATGTCCCCGATTGAGGGGAGAGAAGTCGCGATGATTTTTTCCGCTGTCCTCACCACTCTCTGCACGAACTTCCAGTCGGAGGGTTTACTGTCCCCAAACCAGACAGAGATACAGCTGGTCAAAATACTCTCCATGGTGCCCCTGTAGAAAGTGGTGAGGACGGGATGGGGGAGGTGAGCTCTTCTCATCCGGCACAGAAAGTGCAACCGCTGTTACGCTCTCTTAACTGTTGATGAGATGTTATTTGACCAGGTCAGACTGTTAGTGATCTGCACCCCCAGGAAGTTTGTGCTACTGACCACCTCCACATCACTGTCATTAGTGTGAAGTGGTGTGGGACTGTGCCGGTATATCCTGAAGTCGACGATGACCTCCTTTGTTTTTTCGACATTCAGGATCAGGTTGTTCGTATTGCACCAGTCCACCAGTTATTTCACCTCCTCCCTGAAAGCCAGCTCATTGTCGTCCCGGATGAGGCCCACCACTGTAGTGTCATCTGCGTACTTCATGATGTGGTTTGTACTAAACCTGGCACAACAGTCGTGGGTCATCAGGGTAAACAGCAGTGGACTCAGGACACAGCCCTGAGGGGAGCCGGTGCTCAGAGAGATGATGTTCGAGGTGTTATTTCCAACCCTCACTGACTGGGGTCTGTCAGTGAGGAAGTCCAGTAGCCAGTTACACATGGGGGTGCTGAGGCCCAATGGAACCAGTTTGCTTATCAGGTGCTGGGGGATAATTGTGTTGAATGCTGAACTAAAATCCACGAACAGCATTCGCACATAGGTGTTCTTCTCATCTAAATGTTCCAGGCTCAGATGGAGTACGGAGGATATAGCGTCCTCCGTGAAGCGGTTTGGCCTGTAAGCAAACTGGTATGGGTCAAGTGTGGAGGGGAGTCTGGAGGTGATCTGGTTCCTGACCAGCCTCTCGAAGCACTTCATCATTATGGGAGTGAGTGCTACAGGGCGGTAATCGTTGAGACATTGTATTTTGGATTTTTTTTGGCACTGGTAACATGCTAGTCACTTTGTCAAAGAAGTCATCAATTGGTTGAACACAATTTCTCATCCATAAAATTATACTCACTCAGTATTCTCTTACCATTTGTTAAGGGCTTGGACACGCTAGAGGCAGGAAACATGTTCCCGATGTTGGGGGAGTCCTGAACCAGGGGCTCTCCCCCTCTATTCCGCCCTCTCTCTCTCTCCCTCTCCTTCCCTCCCCCCGGTCACCTTCCCCTCTCGCTCCACCTCCCTTTGAGAGTCTCTGTCCCATCGGCACACAGACTCTCGCGGCAGCGGTGCAACGCTTCCGACGCCTCCGATCGGCCCAGGACTCTTGCACTGCTCCATGGCCGGAGATTTAGCGAGCGACTCGCAGACCCCGCAAACACCCGGCTGCCCCGTTCCCGGCAAACACTCGGCAGTGCCGGCTCCCCGCATCTGTCCCCGGCAAACACTCGCCAGCTCTGTTCCCCGCAAGCACTCGGCAGTGCCCGCTCCCCGCATCTGTTCCCGCCGCTCCTTCTGCTCCCATCCCTCCCTCAGCCCCGGCTCTCGAACACCCGCGGACCATGCAGTTTATCTCAGTTTTGAAATTTTCGTTGATCACAGAATTTCTCACCACAGAGCGTGAGAAATTTGTGATCAGCGTGAGGGCGTGAGAATTTATCGACATGCGTGATTCTCACGCTCAAAGCGTGAGAGTTGGCAGCCCTGTCATTGGCGATATTTAAGAGGGAGTTAGATGTGGCCCTTGTGGCTAAAGGGATCAGGGGGTATGGAGAGAAGGCAGGTACAGGATACTGAGTTGGATGATCAGCCATGATCATATTGAATGGCGGTGCAGGCTTGAAGGGCTGAATGGCCTGCTCCTGCACCTATTATCTATGTTTTATGGCCGCATCCTTGGAGAGGGAAAATAGATAGAGAAGTAGAGAGAAAGAAGGGAAGGAGAAGAGCATACCAGAGGAGGGGAGAGAAAGAGAAAGAGAAAGAAAGAGGGAGAGAGAGAGACAAAAAAATGAAGGCTGCCATTAGCTAAGATGGCCGCCCGGTGCTTCACTCCCATTGACTTCAATGGGAGGGCCCCGACCAAAGATGGCCGCCCCCTGGCCTCACCTCCCATTGACTATTTCCAACCTCTCACTTCTGAGGTCTGAGGTTCCCACCTGCTTGAAAAGGGCATCAATTATACCAGTGCCCAACAAGAGCAAGGTGACGTGCCTCAATGACTATCGACCTGTGGCACTAACACCTGTGGTGGTGAAGTGCTTTGGGAGGTTGATCATGGAGCAAATCAACTCCTACCTCGACAAAAACCTGGACCCACTGCAGTTCGCTTCCCGCCACAACAGATCAACGGTGGATGCGATCTCGCTGGCTCTCCACTCCGCTCTGGACCACTTGGAGAAGAAAAACTCATATGTCAGGCCGTTATTCATCAATTACAGCTCGGCTGTAATTTAACACAATCATCCCCTCCAAGCTGGTTATCAAACTCGCAGAACTGGGTCTCTGCGCATCCCTCTGCAATTGGATCCTCGACTTCCTCATTCACAGACCACAGTCTGTTCATATTGGTGGACATGTGTCAGCCTCAATAACAATCAGCACGGGAGCACCTCAAGGCTGCGTGCTCAGCCACCGCTATACTCACTCTATACTCATGACTGCGTAGCCGGTCATAGTGCGAACTCCATCATCAAGTTCGCTGACGACACCACTGTTGTGGGACGTACCACTGATGGGGATGAGTCAGATATAGAAGAGATATCGAGCGACTGTCCATATGGTGCCAGCACAACAACCTGGCCCTCAACACCAGCAAAACCAAGGAACTGATTGTGGACTTTGGAAGGAGTAAGATGGGGACCCACAGTCCTGTTTATATAAACGGGTCGATGGTTGAAAGGGTCAAGAGCTTCAAATTCCTGGGTGTGCACATCTGTGAAGATCTTTCCTGGTTCGAGAACACAGATGCAATTATTAAGAAAGCTCTTCAGCGTCTCTACTTCCTGAGAAGATTACGGAGAGTCGGTTTGTCAAGGAGGACTCTCTCTAACCTCTACAGGTGCACAGTAGAGAGCTTGCTGACTGGTTGCATCGTTGATTGGTTCGGCAACTTGAGGGACCTGGAGAGGAAAAGACTACAAAAAGTAGTAAACACTGCCCAGTCCATCATCGGCTCTGACCTTCCTTGCATCGAGGGGATCTATCGCAGTCGCTGCCTCAAAAAGGCTGGCAGCATCATCAAGAACCCACACCACCCTGGCCACACACTCATCTCCCTGCTACCTTCGGGTAGAAGGTAGAGGAGCCTGAGGACTGCAACGACCCGGTTCAGGAATAGCTACTCCCCCACAGACATCAGACTATTAAACCTGGCTCGGACAAGCCTCTGAACATTAATACCCCTCCATCTGTTATTTGCACTTTATTAATTTATTAATTAATGTGTGTATTTACATATATAATTGTAGTTAATGCCTACTGTGTTCTGTTGTGCTATGCAAACAAAGAATTTCATTGTCCTGTCAGGGACACATGACAATAAACTGTTTTGACTTGACTTTTGACTTTTGATATCATTTCACTTTCTTGTTTTCCTTTCTGTTGAGTATGTTATGTATCTATCTGCAGTTATGCCCACCATCCCCTTTTGAATCTTGTTCAACATGGCTAGTCTGTTCCTTGCCCTTCTTGTTTCCAGCGTTTCCCACTCCAGGTTGGACAGCATCTGGGTGAGACTGCTACCTCTATTGTAGTTCCCGATGCAAAAGCGGCTGCTTTCCTGTGCAGTTCTCCCTTCTAGTTTAATAATAATAATACTTTATTTTGGGCTCAAGGTTCAGACAAAGGGCAACATTACATAAAAATGCATTGCATATTAAAAAATATCGTAAAGTACCTGTAAAATCTTAGTATAGCACTTATAAAAGCATCATAAATTATATATTAAGAAAAAACCCAAAACACAATACATTAATTATAATCCCGAATAAAAGAATGATCAATGTCCTACAACGAGACAACGATACCAGTGTCTCCACAACTGGGATTCGTAGCGTGTAGTGCTAAACCTTATGTTTGACAAGGCCACAATAATTACATTAGTACAGTCATTTATCCTGCAAATGAATGTATACATATGATTTCTTTGGATAGCTTCTAAAGTACTGACTCCTGCAGCCACAAACATGTTACTAGCACTACACCATCTAGGTTTCCTTAGCAGTGTTCTCATGGCATCATTATATGACGCCTTTAGTCTCTACAAACTTGTGTTTCCATAGTTAGCCCACAGGTGCACAGTATAGAGTGGTGTGCAATATGCTCTAAATAGCAACATCTTCACCACATCTGTACACGCACCAAACTCACTCAAGAGAATATTCGCCTGTGCACACAGCATGCGTCGTTGCCTATAAATATCCTCATCGTCTGTCATTTGTTCTGTAATAAAATGCCCTAGATATTTTACTTTATTACAGCCACTAAGATTATTGTCAGACAATTTAAAATCAGGAGATTGTAGACATTTATCCTCTTTGGTTCTATAGATCTTAACAGCACTTTTACAAGCATTATACTTAATATCATGGGTTGCACAAAAAGCTGGAGAAACTCAGCGGGTGCAGCAGCTCTAAGGAGCGAAGGAGATAGGCGACGTTTCAGGTTGAGACCCTTCTTCAGACCGGGCGCTTGCCTGCGCATGCGCAGTAGACCTGCGCTGCACATGCGCAGTAGACTGATGCGCATGCGCAGTACAGCAAAGGTAGAATTTCTGCGGCCTTCAGCCCCGCTTGAAAGTGACCGCTTCAGGCAGCGCTGACGGCACGTGGGCTGCACAGAGCTTCCCGTGTTACAAGCGCTGCGGATGAAAGGCACGGAGAATTATGCCTACCTAAGCGATCGGTCTCTTGCATACGCATAATTCTCCCATGCCTTTATTATGTATATTTAGTTATTACTATGTTATAATTTTAGTCAGGGTAGGCAGTGCCTCCCTTGCCTACCCTGACGGCACGTGCCTGCTCCATACACCCACCCCCCTTTGCATGAAAACGTTACCTGCTCCGATTCCTATTAAATCTTCCCCCCCTCACCTTAAACCTATTAGACAATAGATAATGGGTGCAGGAGTAGGCTATTCACTGTGATCATGGCTGATCATCCACAATCAGTACCCCGTTCCTGCCTTCCCCCATATCCCCTGACTCCGCTGTCTTTAAGAGATCTATCTAACTCTGTCTTGGAAGCATCCAGAGAATTGCCCTCCAGTGCCTTGAGAGGCAGAGAACTCCACAGACTCACAATTCTCTGTGAGAAAAAAATGCGTTTCCTCATCTCTGTTCTAAATGGCTGACCCCGTATTCTTATACTGTGGGCCCTGGTTCTGGACTCCCCCAACATCGGGAACATTGTGCTTACTGACGAGTCCCCTTACCTCGCCTGTCACAAGGCTGAGGGTTCACGCTTATAGACAACAGGTGCAGGACTAGGCCATTCGGTGCTGTTACAAAGGGCCGAATGGCCTACTGCACCTATTGTCGATTGTCTATGACCTAGTAACCTGGGACGGAGAAATCATGGGGCGCCCTGGTTAGCATGGAGGAGTTGGGCCGAAGGGCCTGTTTCCCTGTGGTATGACGAACCAGATGCGACTAGACCCGGATGGGGAACCTTGGACGGCATGGAGGAGTTGGGCCGAAGGGGCTGTTTCCGTGGAAGAGAAGGATCACATCTCGAGAGCCTCAGGGATAAATCCTGCTCTCTCTCCTCAACAGGAAACAGAGTCCACTTTACCTCCAGCATCGTGGAATCATTCAGTCCCCCACATCACTACCCCCTCCGCACTCCCCACTCCCCCCCCCCCCACAGCCAAAACCTTACCCAGTTCCTTACTCAGCGCCTCTGAAAAAGATAGAAAGTAAAAGTAATCATGGCAGACAGCATCTGTGGAGAACATGCATAGTTGACGTTTCACATAGTGCTGGAGTAACTCAGCGGGTCAGGCAGCACCAACGGAGAACATGGATAGGTGACGTTTCACAGAGTGCTGGAGTAACTCAGCGGGTCGGGCAGCATCTGTGGAGAACATGGTTTGCTGACGACCCTCCTGCCGCCCCGTTCGCCTCACCCCCCACCCCCTAAACCTCCCCTCAACCGCCCCTCCCCCCTCAAACTCTCCTCAACCACCCCTCCCCCCTCAACCACCCCTCCCCCCTCAACCACCCCTTCCTCCCAACCACCCCTCCCTCCCTCAACTGCCCCTCTCCCCGTCCCACTTTGTATCTCTTGATGTTACCGTCATTACTTTTATCCTGAATCATGACCCAGTTTGTCAACTTTTCAACAGTAACCGGAAGACTTTTACAGACCATGTGTCTCTCTGTGAATTCTCTGCCACAGACGGCAGTCGGTGGCTAACTCACTTTAGACTCAAGATAGAGCTTGATAGAGCTCTTGAAAATAACAGTCAGGGGATATGTAGAGAAGGCAGGAACGGGGTACTCATTGTGGATGATCAGCCATGATCACATTGAATGCATCCTGCGCCTATTTACCACGGGTTCTAACCGCTGCCTTTCAACCAGTTCCGACATCCTCCTTCTCTCTCCTCCACCCCAGTTTGCCCTTTGATTCGGGTGGTTTTCCCACAGCCTGGAGTCGGCGCCCGTTGAGCAGATGTGACCGGGACCGGGACACCGCGAGGATGCGGCCTTCTGACTGCAAGGCCGTGGGTCTGCTGCGGCTGCTGGCAGGTACAGAGAGGGAGAGGCCACTCGCCCCGCGCTTTGCTGCTGTCTGCAGGGTTGGGAGTGAAGAATTGTGGAGTCAAAACGCAGCGGGTCGGGCAGCATCTGTGGAGGGAATGGACAGGCGACCCTTCAGGCTGATGGGGGAGGGAGGGGAAGCGGGATAATGCTGGAACAGAGAGGTGTGTGTGAGTGTGGGGGGCGGGGGGTGATGCATGACCTCTCAAGCGAGTGGTGGAAGAAGGAACTGCAGATGCTGGTTTAACCCGCAGATAGACACAAAATGGTGGAATAACTCAGCGGGACAGGCAGCATCTCTGGAGAGAAGGAATGGTTCGAAGAAGGGTCTCCAACGCTGAGTTGCTCCAGCATTTTATGTCGATCTTAAGTGATCGGTGGATACAGGTGAGGGGGTGATCAGTGGGTGGGTGGAACAATGACTAGTAGGACAATGAGACAATATGATGTCAGATGAGGAGAAAAGAGGAGGAGGGAACTGTAAAGGCAGAGGGAGGGAGAGATGGGTGGGAGTATGGGGCGTGGGATGGGTTCTCTCTTTCTCACCTCGTATCTCCCTTCCCCCACTGACACATCTCCTCCACCCCTGACTCATCCGCCCCGCCTCTCGCCCCGCCTCACTCCCCGTCCCTCTCCCCGTCCCTCTCCCCGCTTCTCCCACCCCGCTCCCCGCCTCTCCCCCCGCCCGTCTCCCCGTCCCTCTCCCCGCCCCTCTCCCTGCTTCTCGCGCACCTCTCCCCTTCCCTCTCCCGCCCCTCTCCCCGCTTCTCCCGCCCCTCTCCCCGCCCCTCTCCCCGCCCACTCTCCCCGCCTCTCTCCCCGCCTCTCTCCCCGCCCCTCTCCTGGGTCGAAGAAGAGTCTCGACACGAAACGTCGCCTATTCCCTCTCTCCAGAGATGCTGCCTGTCGCGCTGAGTTACTCCAACATTTTGTGTCTGTCTTAAGTGATCGGTGTGGATACAGGTGTGGGGGCGATCAGTGGGTGGGTGGAATAAGTGACAATGACTAGAGGTGAAAATGAGGCAAAATGATGTGAGGAGGAGAAGCGGAGTAGTGAAATGTAAAGCCGGAGGGAGGGAGAAATAGGTGGGGGGCGGGGGGATGGGGCGTGATGGGAGGGGAGTGGATAACAGGGAAATGGGGGTTTTGGAGATGGGAGGTGAGCGGGTGGAAGAGGGGAAAGGATCAGGGTGACTGGGGAGGGGTGGGAGATGATGACAGAAATTTGTGCACTCAAATTTACAGTCATCTCCCCACCCCACCCATCCCTCTCTTTCCCCTTTCCCTCCCCCGACAAAATCTGTGTGGGCATTTGATCTTCCAGAGGTGTATTGATCTTACAGAGGTGGATAAAATCATGAGAGGAATAGATCGAGTGGACGCAACTCTTGCCCAGAGTTGGGGAATCGAGGACCAGAGGTCATCGGTTCAAGGTGAGGGGGAAAAGATTCAATAGGAATCCGAGGGATCTACAGGAGAGGCCGTCTCAAAAATGCAGCCGGCATCATCAGAGACCCACTACACCCTGGCCATGCTCTAATCTCGCTGCTACCTTCGGGAAGAAGGTACAGGAGCCTCGAAATACACTCCAAGCTATATAAACTTGGGGGAATTATTTTTTGACTTTGCACTACCATTATTCATGTGTCTTTGTTTTTATATGCACTGATGTTATTTGTGTGTATCCTGGGTTTTACAGAGCCGTGTGTTGCTGCAAGCAAGTATTTCATTGTTTTATTTCGAGACATATGGCAATAAATCACTCTTGACTCAGAATCAGAATCACACTTTATGCGCCAAGTATGTTTTGCAACATCCGAGGAATTTCATTGGCCATGGGCCAAGTAACAGATCACCCATGTTAACACACATTTTAAAACACACATTTTAACATGAACATCCACCACAGTGAATCATACACATTCCTCACTGTGATGGAAGGCGAAATAAATTACAAGTCCCTTCCCTTGGTTCTTTCTCGGTCGCGGGCCTTGAGCCCCCGTAGACGGGACGATCTTGACTCCCGCAGCCGGCGGCGTTTTGACCTTCCGCTTCGAAGCGTTCATCACCTGCATCAGCGGGATGTCAGCTCCCCCGTGCCGGGCGATCGAACCTCACGTCGGGGCTGGTCGACCCTTCTGCGTCTTTGGAGCTCCCGACTCGGCCTCTCACGAGACTGCGAACCCTTGATGGTAAAGTGGGAGCGATCCCAGGCAACAGATCAGCTCCGATGTTTTACAGCACATGGTATTGGGGGTAGGGTGTTGACATGGATAGAAAATAGACATGGAAAGAATAAGGGGGGTGGGGTGTCAAATGGAATAGTCGAGGATGGAGTTAAAGGGAAATAGAGTAAAGGTATGGTTAATGACCCCAGAATTAACGGGAAAGAAAGCTCACAAAGCGATAGCAGAGTATGGCCAAGTGTAATAGGGGTCGATGTGAAAGGGGCCACTTGTCAACATAATTGTATAAGGAGTAAGAGTGTTGTAAAAACAAGCCTGAAGGCTTTGTGTCTCAATGCGAGGAGCATTCGTAATAAGGTGGATGAGTTGAAGGTGCAGATAGCGATTAATGACTATGCTATAGTTGGGATCACGGAGACATGGCTCTAGGGTGACCAAGGCTTCGAGCTGATCATCCAGGGATATTCAATATTCAGGAGGGATAGACGAAAAGGAAAAGGAGGTGGGGTAGCGTTGCTGGTGAGAGGAGATTAATGCAATAGAAAGGAAGGACACTAGCGTGGAGGATGTGGAATCGATATGGGTAGAGCTGCGAAACTCTAAGGGTCAGAAAAACGCTAGTGGGAGTTGTGTACAGGCCACCTAACAGTAGTATTAGAGTTGGGGATGGCATCAAACAGGAAATTTGAAATGCGTGCAACAAGGGTAACACGGTTATAATGGGTGACTTCAATCTGCATGTAGATTGGGTGAATCAAATTGGCAGGGGTGCTGAGGAAGAGGATTTCTTGGAATGTATGCGGGATAGTATTCTCAACCAACATGTGGAGGAACCAACGAGAAAGCAGGCTATTCTAGACTGAGTATTGAGTAATGAGGAAGGGTTAGTTAGCAGTCTTGTTGTGCGTGGCACCTTGGGCAAGAGTGACCATAATATGGTTGAGTTCTTCATTAGGATGGAGAGTGACAAAATTAAGTCAGAAACAAGGGTTCTGAACTTGAACAAAGGTAACTTTGAAGGTATGAGACGTGAATTGGCCAAGATAGACTGGCAGGTGATTCTTAAAGGATTGAGAGTGGATGTGCAATGGAAGGTATTTAAAGACTGCATGAATGAAGTACAAAAATTGTTCATACCAGTTTGGCAAAAGAATAAATCGGGGAAGGTGGTGCATCCATGGATAACAAGGGAAATCAGGGATAGTATAAAAACAAAAGATGAGGCATACAAATTGGCCAGAAAAAGCAGCCTACCGGAGGACTGGGAGAAATTCAGAATCCAGCAGAGGAGGACAAAGTGCTTAATTAGGAAAGGGAAAATAGATTATGAAAGGAAACTGGCAAGGAACATAAAAACTGACTTCAAACGTTTTTTATAGATATGTGAAGAGAAAGAGACTAGTTAAAACAAATGTTGGTCCCTTGCAGTCAGAAACAGGTCAATTGATCATGGGGAACAAGGACATGGCAGACCAATTGAATAACTACTTTGGTTCTGTCTTCACTAAGAAAGACATAAATAATCTGCCGGAAATAGCAGTGGAACGGGGGTCAAATAAGATGGAGGAACTGAGTGAAATCCAGGTTAGCCGGGAGGTGGTGTTGGGTAAATTGAACGGATTGAAGGCCGATAAATCCCCAGGGCCAGATAGTCTGCATCCCAGAGTACTCAAGGAGTTAGCCACAGAAATAGTGGATGCATTAGTGATAATTTTTCAAAAATTCTTAGATTGTGGAGAAATTCCTGAGGATTGGAGGGTAGCTAATGTAATCACACTGTTTGCAAAAGGATGGAGAGAGAAAGCGGTGAATTACAGACCAGTTAGTCTAACGTCGGAAGTGGGGAAACTGCTAGAGTAAGTTATTGCAGATGGGATAGCAGCGTATTTGTAAAGTGGCGAAATCATTGGACAAAGTCAGCATGGATTTACGAAAGGTAAATCATGTCTGACAAATCTGATAGAATTTTTCGAGGATGTAACTAGTAGAGTGGATAAGGGAGAACCAGTGGATTTGTTATATCTAGAGTTTCAGAAGGCTTTCGACAAGGTCCCGTGGAAGAGATTAGCATACAAACTTAAAGCACACGGCATTGGGAGTTCAGTATTGATGTGGATAGAGAACATGCTAGCAGACAGAAAGCAAAGGGCAGGAGTAAACGGGTCCTTTTCAGAATGGCAGGCAGTGACTAGTGGAGTAATGCAAGGCTCAGTGCTGGGACCCCAGCTATTTATACTATATCTTAATGATTTGGACGAGGGAATTCAATGCAACATCTCCAAATTTGCAGATGACACCAAGCTGGGGGGTATAGTTAGGTGTGAGGAGGATGCTTGGAGGCTGCAGGGTGATTTGGATAGGCTGAGTGAATGGGCAGATGCATGGCAGATGCAGTATAATGTGGATAAATGTGAGGTTATCCACTTTGGTGGCAAAAACATGAGGGTAGACTATTATCTGAATGGTGGCAGATTAGGAAAAGGGGAGATGCAACGAGACCTGGGTGTCATGGTACACCAGTCATTGAAAGTAGCCATGCAGGTGCAGCAGGCAGTGAAGAAAGCAAATGGTATGTTAGCATTCATAGCGAAAGGATTTGAGTATAGGAGCAGGGAGGTTCTACTGCAGTTGTGCAGGGTTTTGGTGAGACCACACCTGGAGTATTGCGTACAGTTTTGTTCTCCAAATCTGAGGAAAGACATTCTTGCCATAGAGGGGGTATAGAGAAGATTCACCAGACTGATTCCTGGGATGTCAGGACTTTCATATGAAGAAAGACTGGATAGACTCGGCTTGTACCCGCTGGAATTTAGAAGAGTGAGGGGGGATCTTGTAGAAACTTAGAAAGTTCTTAAGGGGTTGGACAAGCTAGATGCTGGAAGATTGTTCCCGATGTTGGGGGAGTCCAGAACAAGGGGTCACAGTCTAAGGATAAGGGAGAATTCCTTTAGGACCGAGATGAGGAAAACATTCTTTACACAGAGAGTGGTGAGTCTCTGTAATTCTCTGCCACAGCAGGTAGTTGAGGCCAGTTCATTGGCTATATTTAAGAGGGCGTTAGATGTGGCACTTGTGGCTAAAGAGATCAGGGGGTATGGAGAGAACGCAGGTATGGGATACTGAGTTGGATGATCAGCCATGATCGCATTGAATGGCGGTGCAGACTCGGAGGGCCGAATGGCCTACTTCTGTACCTATTTTTCTATGTTTCTAAAATGGGTTGGCAGATCGGAAATAAAGAGTAGGAGTGAACGGGTCCTTTTTAGAATGGCAGGCAGAGGCGAGTGGTGTGCCGCAAGACTCCGTGTTGGGGCCGCAACTGTTTGCCATATATATTAATGATTTGGAAGAGGGAATTAGGAGTAACACTAGCACGTTTGCGCATGACACAAAGCTGGAGGGCAGTGTGAGCTATCAAGAGGATGTTAGGAGGTTGCAGTGTGACCTGGAAGGAAAAATGTTCCCAATGTCGGGCGACTCCAGAATCATGGGCCAGAGGCTTAGAATAAAGGGGAGGTCATTAAGATTGAGGTGAGAAAAAACGTTTTCACCGAGAGATATGTGAATTTATGGAATTCCCTGCCACAGAGGGCAGCGGGGCCAAATCACTGGATGGATTTAAGAGAGAGTTAGATGGAGCTCTACGGGCTAGTGGAGTCAAGGGATATGGGGAGAAGGCATTCACGGGTTATTGATGGGGGACGATCAGCCACTCTCTACCCCAACTCATTGTCCTTTCCTCACCCCCCCCCCCCGCAACTCCTTCTTCTCTCTCCCCCTATAACTCCCTATCCTTACCTCACCATCTACCCCCAAACACTCCCAACACCAACTCTTCCCAACTGCTTCCCCACCCGCTCTCATCCAACACCCCCCCCCCCGTCATTCCCCCGCCATTCCCTCCCCGCTCCCCACCTCACTGCCTCTCACCCCCCCCCCCCCCCGCCCGACAGTTAGCTCCAACCTCCTCCCTGTTGCCTCCCATTCCCCCCTCTCCATGCTCGCCGCCTCCTCTCCCCGGCCTCCTCTTCCCTGCCTGTCGGTGTGGGGCGGGGGGGGGGGGGAGAGAAGAGACAGGGAGCGGGAGTGGAGGGAGGAGGAAGAAGAGAGTTGAGGGAGGGGGAAAGGAGGGAGGGGAGATGAGGGTAGGGGAGAGGAAGAAAGGAGGGAGAGATGGGGGAAGAGGAGAGGTAGGGGTGAAAGGAGGGGCAGAGGGAAGAGGGGCGGAGGGGATGGGGATCGAGGGGAGAAGGGGGTACTGGGGGAAATTGAGGTGGAAGATTGGCGGAGCTGAAGGGTATGGAGAGGAGGGGGAGAGGAGGGGCAGAGACGAGAGAGGAGGAGGGGAGGACTATGGATTGGAGGAGAGAGGGAGAGGTATGGTGCAGTAGAGGTGTGGAGGTGTATTATGGAGTGCGGAGTGAGGGGTGCGGTTGAGTTATGGAGGGGAGTGAGGGGTGGAGTTGTGGTATGGAGGGGAGTGAGGGGTGGGCGTGTGTTATGGAGCAGAGTGAGGGATGGAGGTGTGGTATGAAGGGGAGTGAGGGGTGGAGGTGTTGTATGGAGGGGAGTGAGGGGTGGGGGTGTGGTATGGAGGAGAGTGAGGGGTGTGTGTTATAGAAACATAGAAACATAGAAACATAGAAAATAGGTGCAGGAGTAGGCCATTCGGCCCTTCGAGCCTGCACCGCCATTCAATGTGATCATGGCTGATCATCCAACTCAGTATCCCGTACCTGCCTTCTCTCCATACCCCCTGATCCCTTTAGCCACAAGTGCCACATCTAACGCCCTCTTAAATATAGCCAATGAACTGGCCTCAACTACCTTCTGTGGCAGAGAATTCCAGAGACTCACCACTCTCTGTGTAAAGAATGTTTTCCTCATTTCGGTCCTAAAGGAATTCCCCCTTATCCTTAGACTGTGACCCCTTGTTCTGGACTCCCCCAACATCGGGAACAATCTTCCAGCATCTAGCTTGTCCAACCCCTTAAGAATTTTGTAGGTTTCTATAAGATCCCCCCTCAATCTTCTAAATTCCATCTAGTACAAACCGAGTCTATCCAATCTTTCCTCATATGAAAGTCCTGACATCCCAGGAATCAGTCTGGTGGGTATGGAGGGAGTGAGGGGCCGAGATGGAGGGGATGATTAATGTTGGAGGAGGTATATCGTCAATGATGTGGGGGCAGTGAGACAGGTAAGTCTGGGGCAAGTAGACCAGTACACCGTGGGGATCGGTACGGCTGTGGGGGAGAGGTTACAGTAACGCCCGTGGCCGGCAGGTCAAGTATGACCAGTTCTCTGGAGATCTTTGTGCAAGTGAGAAAATGTGCGTGTGACGCTGCAGCAAGCAATCCCATTGTAGCTGTACCTCACCGTACTTGTGGATGCCACAATAAACTTCAACTGCTGCAACTTGGTTTATTATTTGGTTTCCAAATGGCCCCAAGGGTCATCGGAAACTTTTCTCCCGAAGCTTTCTCCATCGGGTGGCGCGGCGGTAGAGTTGCTGCCTCACAGAGCCAGAGACCCGGGTTCAATCCTGACCAAAGATTATAGAGGAGCAAGATGCGCCACTCCGTGGAAAAGGCGTAGTATCACGTGTGTGATTGTCGACGCCATATTAGCGGACCAGAGATGGCGTCGACTATGACGTCTACTGGGAAACTGAGCTTCTCTATGATCTTTGTCTCTCGATCTGCCGCTGTGTAATCCGCTCCAAAGCTAGAGTAGTTGCAGCAAAGATTATAGAGGAGCAAGATGCATTACAAAGTTATTAGATTTATTTGTAATAGATATTTACCTAAACTCGATCCCTCTCTATCCCCTCTCTTCTCTCCATCACCCTCTCTTCTCTCCATCGCTCTCTCTCCCCTGTCGATCTCTTTCTCTCCCCTGTCGATCTCTTTCTCTCCCCTGTCGATCTCTTTCTCTCCCCTGTCGATCTCTTTCGCTCCCCTGTCGATCTCTTTCTCTCCCCTGTCGATCTCTTTCTCTCCCCTCTCGATCTCTTTCTCTCCCCTGTCGATCTCTTTCTCTCCCCTCTCGAACTCTTTCTCTCCCCTCTCTTCTCGATTTCCCTCTCTCCCTCCCTTCCCTCTGTGTGAGAGTCGGCAGCCCTGCTATGCCTTCGGCCCAAAAGAGGTTAGAAATAAATTACATAATGGTCTTTTTAGGAAGATTTTAATAAGCTCTTCTATCCAAAGATTTGCTTCTATCTGTCCCACCATATATTTATATGAATGTGTGTTTGTGTGTGCCTGTAATTGTGTACACAGTGTGTAATAAAGCAATACAATGGAAGATGTACAATGCAATGCAAGGTAAACTACGCAAAGGAGCGGCTGGGGAGGAAAGGTGCGAGGGAAATGGGGGAACAGGGGGAAAAGGGAGGGGGAGAGAAAGAGGGGGAGAGGGGAGGGGAGGTAGGGAGATCGAGAGAAGATAGGGGAGAGAGGGATCGAGGGGAGAGAGAGAAGAGAGGGAGATCGAAAGACAGGGAGAGAAAGAGGGATCGAGAGGGAGAGAAAGATCGAGACGGGGATAGCGAGGGATCGAGAGGTAAGTAAAGATCTATTACAAATAAATCTAGTAACTTTCTAATGCATCTTGCTCCTCTATAATCTTTGTTTACAACTGCTCTGTAGCTTTCGAGCGGATTACACATGGGGAGGCAATCCGCCAAAATGGCGGCCGTGACGTTCCGTTACGTACTACACACCAGTCCATTGGATTTTCACTGAGTGGCGCATCTTGCTCCTCTATAATCTTTGATCCTGACTACGGGTGCTGTCTGTGCGGAGTTTGTACGTTCTCGCCGTGAACTAAGTGGATTCTCTCAGGGACCTCCCACAATCCAAAAACGTACAGGTTTGAATGTCCCCCCTCTCAACGTTCCTCGCCTCTTCCGCCTGCCCCATCCTGCCCCAGACCATTACCCCCATCACCGTCCCTCCCACCACCCCACACCTGCCTTTCATTCTACCGCCCCCCTCACTGCTCCAACCTTTCTCCCTGGATTCCCCCCCCCCAATCCCCCTCAACTGCCCATCATCCCCCTCCCCCTCTGCTCATTATAGTTTGGTTTATTATCGTCCCGGGTACTGAGGTAGAGAGAATACCCTCCACGTGTGCGCTTTCCAGTCAATTAAAGACTATCCTGTACATGAATATATTGAATCGGTGCACAAATGCAGGATAAAGAGAACATCTAGTGCAGAATCGCCCCACTCCCCCATTGCCTAATCCCATGTCCCCTCCCGCCTTGACACTCCGCCGCCTCACCCCTTGTTCCCTCTCTCCCATCAACCCATGTCCCCTCACTCCTTGTCACCGTAACCCTTGTCCTCTCTCCCCCCTCGCACCCTTGTCTCCTGTACGCCATTTACCCTTCCCATCAATCTTCCCCACCCCTCTCTCCCTCCACCTCTCCCCTCTCTTCAACCCTTCCCTTCAGCCTCACCCCCACCTCTCGCCCCATCATCCCCCCTCCCCTCCTCTCCCTCCCCATCTCCTCTTCCCAAGCACACTCCCCCACAGCCTCGTCAACCTACCTCACCCTCCTCCACACCATATCTCCCTTCTACCTTCCCCTCTTTCCATTCCTGCTCTCGGCCTCCCCTCTCCCACCCCCCTCTCCCTTCACCCTCTCCCTTCACCCTCTGTCCACTCCTCTCCCCATCCCATCTCCTCTCCCCATCTCTTCCTTCCACTCTCCTCTCCCCTTCCTTCCCACTCTCCCTCCCCCTCCCCCTCTCATCCCCCTCCCCCACTCCCATTCCCCTCTCTCCACTCCCGCTCTCCCCTTCCTCTCCCTCCCCTTCCCCTACCTCTCTCCCCCCCATCCCCAACCTATCACCCCACCACCTCACACCACCACCTCACCCCAACTCTCTCCCCCATCTGTCACTGAGAGTGTACCTGGACTTTCAGAAAGCATTTGATAAGGTCCCGCATAGGAGATTAGTGGGAAACATTGGGGCACATGGTATTGGGAGTAGTGTGCTGACATGGATAGAACATTTGTTGCCAGACTGGAAACAAAGAGTAGGGATTAACAGGTCCCTTTCAGAATGGCAGCCAGTGGCTAGTGGGGTACGGCAAGGCTCTGTGCTGGGATCACAGCTATTTACAATATACATCAATGATTTGGATGAAGGGATTAAAAGTAACATAAGCAAATTTTCAGATGACACAAAGCTGGGTGGCAGTGTGAACTGTGAGGAGGATATTATGAGTATGCAGGGTGACTTGGACCGGTTAGGTGAGTGGGCAGATGCATGGCAGATGAAGTTTAATGTGGATGAATATGGGGTTATCCACTTTGGTATCAAAAATAGGAAGGCAGATTATCAACTAAATGGTATCAAATTTAGAAAGGGGGAAGTACAACAGGATTATCAGTTAATGAAAGTAAGGATGCAGCTACAGCGGGCAGTGAATAAATGGAATGGCCTGTTGGCCTTCATAACAAGAGGAGTTGAGTATAGGAGCAAAGAGGACCTTCTGCAGTTGTACAGGGCCCTAGTGAGACCACACCTGGAGTATTGCGTTTAGTTTTGCTCTCCTAATTTGAGGAAGGACATTCTTGCTAATGAGGGAGTGCAGAGTAGGTTCACCACATTAAATCCCGGGATAGCGGGACAGTTATATGCTGATAGAATGGAGCGGCTGGGCTTGTCTACTCTTGAGTTGAGAAGGATGAGAGGGTATTGAACGTAAGATTATTAAGGGTTTGGACATGCTAGAGGCAGGAAACAAGTCCCCGATGTTGGGGTAGTCCAGAACCAGGGTCCACAGTTTAAGAACAAGGAGTAAGCCATTTAGAACGGAGATGAGAAAACACCTTTTCACACCGAGGGTTGTGAGTCTGTGGAATTATCTGCCTCAGAGGGCGGCGGTGGCCGGTTCTCTGGATACTTTCAAGAGAGAGCTAGTTTGGGCTCTTTAAAATAGCGGAGTCAGGGGATACGGGGAGAAAGCAGGAATGATTGGGGATGATCAGCCATGATCACATTGAATGGCGGTGCTGGCTAGAAGGGTCGAATGGCCTACTCCTGCACCTGTTGTCTATTGTCTCCCCACTCCTTCTCCCTTCTCTCCCTCTCCCCCTCCCCATATCTACCCTCCCCTCTCCCCTCCCCTCCACTCCCCTAATCACCCCCACCCCTCTCCCCTCCCCCTCCCCCCACTCCCCCCACTCCCCCTTTCCCCCACTCCCCTTCCCCCTTCCCCCTATCCGCACTCCCCCTCTCCCCTCCCCATCTCCTTCCCCCCGCCCTCTCCCCTCTCCCCTCCCCCTCCCTCTCCCCTCTCCTCCCCACTTCCACCTCACTGTCCTCCCCCTTCCCCTCTCCCCTCCCCCTCTCTCCCCACCCCCTCCCGCTCCCACCCCACTGCCTCTCCCCCTCTCTCGCCCTCCCCTCTCTTCCCTCCCCTCTCTCCCCTCCCCACCATCTTCCCTCTCCCCTTTCCCCTTCTCTCCTACTCCCCTCCGCAACCCCTCTCCTCTCTCCATCTCATTCTCTCATCCCCTCTTCCCGCCCCCTCTCCCCTCCCGCGGTCCCTACCCCTCCCACCCCGTCTCCCTCTCCCCTTCCCTCCCACTCTCCCCTCCCCTCCCACTGTCCCCTTCCCTACTCCCATCTCCCCTCTCGCCTCCCCAACCCCTCTCCGCTCCTCATCTCCCTCTCTCATCCCCTCCCACCCCCATCTACCATTCTCCTCTCCCCCTCTCCCCTCCCTGTCTCTCCTCCCCCTTCCCGTCAGCTCTCCCATCTCCCCCTCCTCTCCCTTCCCTTCTCCATTCCCCTTCTCCCCTCCTTCCCCCATCTCCCTCTCCCCTTCCCCTCTCCCCACCCCCTCCCTCTCCCATCCCCACCCCCCCATCCCGCTCCCCCCTCCCCTCGCGGCCCCCCTCTCCCCTCACGTCCTCTCCCCTCCCTCCTCCCCTCTCCCCTCCCCTCCTCTCCCCTCCCCTCCTCTCCCCTCCCCCTCCCTTCCCCTCTTCTCTCCGCTCCCCCTCTCCGCTCCCCCTCTTCGTCCCCTAACCCCTCCCCCTCCCCCTCTCCCCTCCCCCTCTCCGCTCCCCCTCTCACCTCTCCCTCTTCCCTCTCCTCCCCACCACTCCCTCTCCCATTCCCCTGCGCCTCCCCTCTCTTCCCTCCCCTCTCTCCCCTCCCCATCCTCTCCTCTCTCCCCTCCCCTCCCTTACTCCCCTCTCCCCTCCCCTGCTCCCCTCTCCCCTCCTCAACCCCCCTCCTCTCCCCATGCAATTCTCTCATCCCCTCTCCCCGCCCCCCTCTCCCCTCTCCCCTCGCCTGCTCCCTCCCCCTCTCCCAGCCCTCCGTGCCACTCTCCCCTGCCCTACTCCCCTCTCCCCTTCCCAACCCCTCTCCTCTCCCCATCTCCCTCTCTCATCCCCTCTCCCCACCCCCGTCGACCATTCTCCTCTCCCCCTCTCCGCCTCTCGCGTCTCAGTCTCTCCTCTCCCCTTATCCTCAGCCCTCCCATCTCCCACTCTCCTCTTCCAACCCCTCTCCCCTCCCCTTCTCCCCCCTCTCCCTCTCCCCTCCGGTCTCCCCTCTCCCCTCCCCTCTCCCCTCCCCTCTCCCCTCCCCTCTCCCCTTCCCTCTCCCCTCCCCTCTCCCCTCTCCCCTCCCCTCTCCCCCTCCCCCTCTCCCTTCCCCTCCTCTCCGCTTTCCCCTCCTCCTATCTCCTCCCCTTCTCCCCTCCCCCCTCCACTCCGCCCCTCCCATCTCCCCTCTCCCCTTCCCCCCTCTCCCTCTCCAATCTCCCTCTCCCATCCCCCTCCCCCTCTCCCCTCCCCCTCTCCTCCCACTCCCCACCCTCTCCCCTCCCCCTCCCCCTCCCCCTCTCCTCTCCCCTCCCCTCCCCATCTCCCTCTCTCATCCCCTCTCCCCACCCCCGTCGACCATTCTCCTCTCCCCCTCTCCGCCTCTTGCGTCTCAGTCTCTCCTCTCCCCTTCTCCTCAGCCCTCCCATCTCCCCTCTCCATTCCCCCTCCCCTGACCCCTCCCGTCTCCCCCTCTTCGCTATTCTCCCCTTCTCCGCCCCCCTCCCACTCTCCACTTCCCCTCTGCTCTCTCCCCTCCCCCTCTCCCCTTCCCACCTCGCTCCACCTGTCCCCTGCCCTCTCCTCCCTCCCCCGCTCCCTCTACCGCACCCTCCCCCTCTCCCAACCCCTCTCCCCTCCCCTTCTCCCCCTTCTCCCTCTCCCCTCCCCTCTCCCCTCTCCCCTCCCCTCCCCTCTCCCCTCCCCTCTCCCCTCCCCTCTCCCCTCCCCTCTCCCCTCCCCCCTCCCCTCCCCTCTCCCCTCTCCACCTCCCACTCTCCCTTCCCCTCCTCTCCGCTCTCCCCTCCTCCTATCTCCTCCCCTTCTCCCCTCCCCCCTCCACCCCTCCACTCCGCCCCTCCCATCTCCCCTCTCCCCTCCCCCACCTTCCCCCCTCTCCCTCTCCCATCTCCCTCTCCCATCCCCCTCCCCCCTCACCCCTCCCCCTCTCTCCTCCCACTCCCCACCCTCTCCCCTCCCCCTCCCCCCGCCCCCTCTCCCCTCTCCTCCCCTACTCCCCTCTACCCGCCACAACCCCTCCCCTCTCCCCGCCCCTCCTCCCCACCCCCCTCTCTCCGCCCCCTCTCCCCTCCCCCTCTATCATTCTCCTCTCCCCCTCTCCGCCTCTCCCCTCTCCATTCCCCCTCCCCTGACCCCTCCCGTCTCCCCCTCTTCGCTATTCTCCCCTTCTCCGCCCCCCTCCCACTCTCCACTTCCCCTCTGCTCTCTCCCCTCCCCTCTCCCCTTCCCACCTCCCTCCCCCTCTCCCCTGCCCTCTCCTCCCTCCCCCGCTCCCTCTACCGCACCCTCCCCCTCTCCCCCCCTCTCCCACTATCCCCTTCACTCCCCCCTCCCCCTCCCCCTCCCCCTTCTGAGGCAGAGAATTCCACAGATCCACAACTTATATGTTTCAATAAGATACCCTCTCATCCTTCTAAAGTTCCGAGTATACAAGCCCAGCTGCTCCACTCTCTCAGCATATGACAGTCCCCATCCCGGGAATTAACCTTGCAAACCTACGCTGCACTCCCCTCAATAGCTTGAATGAGCTTCCACAAATTAGGGAACCAAAACTTCACGCAATATCCAGGCGTGCTCTCACTTGGGCTCTGCATGCACCTCCATCCTTACTTTCATTCACTGATGAGCAAGGAGCCCCCTCCCAGATCTCGTTGTACTACCCCCTTTCCGAACTTGACACCATTTAGATAATAATCTGCCTTCCTGTTCTTGCCACGAAAGTGGATAACTTCACATTTATACACATAAAACTGCTTATGCCAAGCATCTTCCCACTCACCTAACCTGTCCAAGTCACCCTGTGACCCTGCAATCTCATAGCATCCTCCTCACAGTCCACACTGCCACCCAGCTTTCTGTCATCTGCACGTTTGCTAATTGTTATTTTGTATTTTGTAAATATTTTGTAAATATCTGCGGTCCCAGCACGGAGCCTTGCGGTACCCCACTAGTCACTGCCTGCCATTCTGAAAGAGACCTGTAATTCCCTACTCTTTGCTTCCTGTCTGCAAACAAATTTTCTATCCATGTGAGCACTCTACCCCAATACCATGTGCACTAATTTTGCCCACTGATCTCCTATGTGGGACCTTATCAAAGGTGTTCTGAAAGTCCAAGTACACTACATGCACTAGGTCTCCCTTGTCCCTTTTCCTAGTTACATCCTCAAAAAATTCCAGAAGATTAATCAAGCATGATTTCCCCTTTGTAAATCCATGCTGACTCGGACTGATCCTTTTACTGCAATACAAATGTGCCGTTATTTTATCTTTTATGATTGACTCCAGCATCTTCCCCACCACCGATG
>CAUPSL010000450.1:0-69595 GCA_963514005.1 Raja brachyura
CCTGCCCCACCCCCACCCCCCACCTCCCCACCATCACCCCCTCACTGGAGACTAGGGAACACCTTCTGCCCCCTGCCCCACACCTCACCCCCACCCCTCACCCCTACCCCCCTCCGCCCCTCTCCTGCTGCCCCTTCACCCCCACCCTTTCCTCTGTCCTCCCACTCCCCCCCCCTCGCTCTACCCCACCCCTCCCGTCTCTGCTGCCTCATCCTTCTCTCTGTCCTCTACCTCGCTATGTCCTCTGCCCTCTATCCCCTCCATCTCCCTCCACCCCCCCCAATCCCACTTCCCTCTCACCCCCCTCCCTCCGCCCCGCCCCACCCCTCCCTCCACGTTCTACCTCTCTGCCCCCACCGCCCCACCCCCCGCCCGCGTTCCCCTCTAACTTCCACCACCACCTCTCCATTAACCCCCCTCCCCACTCTCTGCCCTCTCATCACCCTCTCTCTGCTCCCACCACCCCACCTCCCAATCTGCCCCACCCCTCCCTCTACCTCCCCGTACCTCCCTCCCTCTTCCCCCCCCCCCCCCCAATAAGGCAGAGGGAACAGCCACAACTTCACTTCACATCGGAGTGGGAACAGGAGGAGGAGGAGGGGGGGGGGGAAGGGGGGAGAGCTGAATGTGTTTGCCTTATCTGGAGCATCATGAGATCTCTCTCTCTCTCTCGCTCTGGGAGACCGATGATCCCACAGCCTAGAGTCGCCGTGGTTACTGACTACATTCTCCCAACCTGACCTGATGGTTTATTTTGGCTTAAACAGACGAGACAATAACCCCCCCCCCCCCCCCCCCCCACCCATCCACACGCCTTTTACTTGCTATAAACGTATAACTGAGTATCTTACAACAAAGTGGTCACCTGTCTCGGATTGCTTCTCCTCAGGTGATATGGCCAAGGTACTGGGGGCTGATATGGGGGAGCTTCAGATGCAGTAGGTTCACATCTTTTTGCTCCCTTCGAGACCCCGGCCAAACTTTAGCCTCTTACTCAGTCTTCTGAGATAGTTTCCAGCAAGATCCTGCCGACTACGCCAATGTTCCCTCCAACCCTGTATCTTCACACCAAACCCTGTGTCTCTAGACATAGAAACATCGAAACATAGACAACAGGTGCAGGAGTTGACCATTCGGCCCTTCGAGCCAGCACCGCCATTCAATGTGATCATGGCTGATCATCCACAATCAGTGCCCCGTTCCTGCCTTCTCCCCATATCCTATATTTAAGAGGGCGTTAGATGTGGCACTTGTGGCTAAAGGGATCAGGGGTTATGGAGAGAAGGCAGGTACGGGATACTGAGTTGGATGATCAGCCATGATCACATTGAATGGCGGTGCAGGCTTGAAGGACCGAATGGCCAACTCCTGCACCTATTTTCTATGTTTTCTATGTTCTACGTTTCTATCCCTCGATTCCGTTAGCCCGAAGAGCTAAATCCAACTCTCTCTTGAAAACATCCAGTGAATTGGCCTCCACTGCCTTCCGTGGCAGAGAATTTCACAGATTCACAACTCTCTGGGTGAGAATGTGTTTCCTCATCTCAGTTAAAATGGCTTACCCCTTATTCTTAAACTGTGGCCCCTGGTTCTGGACTCCCCCAACATGGGGAACATTTTTCCTGCATCCAGCCCATCCAATCCTTTAAGAATTCTATATGTTTCTGTAAGATCCCATCTCATCCTTCCAAAGGATGGGCCTCCCTCTGTCCAGAGGTCATGGGTTTAAGGTGAGGGTTTACCTGTGACCCCTGGTTCTGGACTCCCTCAACATCGGGAACTCTAGACTCTAGATCCGCGTTCAGCAGGTATTTCTTGATCAGTGCGGGTGTCGGGGGTTACGGGGAGAAGGCAGGAGAATGGGGTTAGGAGGGAGAGATAGATCAGCCATGATTGAATGGTGGAGTAGACTTGATGGGCCGAATGGCCTCATTCAGCTCCTATTCTTTAGGAAAAAAAAAAACGATCACCGCTCTTCGCAAAAAAACAACATCAAACCTCGGTAAAGAAGTGGGTAGGTGAGAGGGAGGGGGAGGGGGGGAGAGGGGAGAGGGTGGTGGGTTGAGGGGGTTAGCTCCTGCACTTGGGAGCAGGTCTACCAATGGTGGTGGAATGACTCAAAAACTAAAGGACACAGAGTGCTGGAGTAACTCAGCGGGTCAGGCAGCATCTGTGGAGAACATGGATAGGTGACGTTTCACAGAGTGCGTGCTGGAGTAACTCAGCGGGTCAGGCAGCATCTGTGGAGAACATGGATAGGTGACGTTTCACAGAGTGCTGGAGTAACTCAGCGGGTCAGGCAGCATCTGGGGAGAACATGGATAGGTGACGTTTCACAGAGTGCTGGAGTAACTCAGCGGGTCAGGCAGCATCTGGGGAGAACATGGATAGGTGACGTTTCACAGAGTGCTGGAGTAACTCAGCGGGTCAGGCAGCATCTGGGGAGAACATGGATAGGTGACGTTTCAGGATGGGACCTTTCAGACTGATTGTGGAGGTGGGGGAGCAGCTAGGGCGGCACGGTGGCGCAGCGGTAGAGTTGCTGCCTCAAAGCGCCAGAGACCCAGGTTGCATCCTGACTACAGGCGCTGTCTGTACGGAGTTTGTACGTTCTCCCCGTGGCCTGCGTGGGTTTTCCTCAGGTGCTCCGGTTTCCTCCCACGCTCCAAAGGCGTACAGGTTTGTACATTAATTGGCTTTTGTAAAATGTCCCTAGTGTGTGCAGGGTGGAACTAGCTGTGAACAGGTGATCGCTGTTCAGCACAGACTCTGTGGGTGGAAGGGCCTGTTTCAACACTGTATCCCCAACGTCTAAAGTGCATGGTTACATGAGTGGGTTAACATATGATGAGCGTTTGTCGGCACTGGGCCTACACTCGCTGGGGTTTAGAAGAATGAAGGGGGGAACTCATTGAAACTTACCGATTAGTGAAAGGCCTGGATAGAGTGGATGTGGAGAGGATGTTTCCACTAGTGGGAGTGTCTGGGACCAGAGGGCACAGCCTCAGAATTAAAGGATGTACCTTGGGAGGAATGAAGGATTTGTGTGATCACAGAAGGAGTTTTTAGAGGGACAAGAGGACGGAGAGACTTTAAACTAAGCATGAGGAAGGGAAACGTAAACTGTAGTTGGACAACAGACAATAGGTGCAGGAGTAGGCCATTCGGCCCTTCGAGCCAGCACTGCCATTCAATGTGATCACTCTTAAAGATAGCGGAGTCAGGGGATGTGGGGAGAAGGCAGGAACGGGGTACTGATTGGGGATGATCAGCCATGATCACATTGAATGGCAGTGCTGGCTCGAAGGGCCGAATGGCCTACTCCTGCACCTATTGTCTTGTCTATTGAAAGCATCCAGGGAACCGCCCTCCACCACCCTCTGAGGCAGAGAATTCCACAGACTCACCAAAAAGTGTTTCTTCGTCTCCGTTCTAAATGGCTTACCCCCTTATTCTCAAACGGTGTGGCCCCCGGTTCTGGACTCCCCCAACATCGGGGACATGTTTCCTGCATTCTAGCGCGTCCAAACCTTAACAATCTTATACGTTTTAATAAGATCCCCTCTCATCCTTCTAAACTCCAGAGTGTACAAGCCCAGCCGCTCCATTCTCTCAGCATATGACAGTCCCGGGGGTGTGGGTCGGAGAGCGCGGGGGGGGGGGGGGATGGTCAATCGGGGATGGAATCGGACAGCGAGGTCATGGAGGAAGTGACGTTGGTTGGAGGTTGCTGGGGAGATTGACAGCGGAGTCTCAATCCTCCTTCATGGCGAGAGACTGGCTCGAAGAGGTTCTTCAGTCAGAGGGCGGTGAATCTGTGGAATTCTTTGCCACAGAAGGCTGTGGAGGCCACAAGTCAGTGGATAATTGTTAAGGCAGAGATAGATAGATTCCTGATCAGTACGGGTGTCAGGGGCAATGGGGAGAAGGCAGGGGAATGGGGTTTAGGAGGGAGAGATAGATCAGCCACGATTGAATGGCGGAGTAGACTCGATGGACCGAATGGCCTACTTCTGCTCCTCTCATTGATGAAGATGAACTTGAGTTAGACTTGGGTTAGGATGGAGAGATAGATCAGCCGCGATTGAATGGCAGAGTAGACTCGATGGGCCGAACGGCCTGATTCTGTTCCTATCATTGATGAAGATGAACCTGAGTTAGACTGGGGACGGGTTATCTGGTTAACATTCTCCTCACACTCTCTTCACACAAAGGCCGAGGATGGACTTTATTCCTTGGAGCGCAGGAGGCTGAGGGGTGACCATATTAGAGGTGTATAAAATCATGAGAGGAATAGACGAGAGAGTGAAGAATGCACAGTCTTTTTTCCCAGACGCAAGTGAACTAGAAGACATAGGTTTAATGGCCTAGTCCTGCAGCCAGTTCATTGGCTATATTTAAGAGGGAGTTAGATGTGGCCCTTGTGGCTAAAGGGATAAGAGGGTATGGAGAGAAGGCAGGTACAGGATACTGAGTTGGATGATCAGCCATGATCATTTTGAAGGGCGGTGCAGGCTCGAAGGGCCGAATGGCCTACTCCTGCACCTAATTTCTATGTTTCTATTGTCTATTGTCCATTGTGTGAAAAAGTGACCCCTCAGGTTCCTATTAAATCTTTTTAAGACTTAATAGGAAAGATTTAATAGGAACCTGAGGGGTCACTTTTTCACACAATGGACATTAGGTGCAGGAGTAGAGGCCATTCAGCCCTTCGAGCCAGCACCGCCATTCAATGTGATCACGGCTGATCATCCCCAATCAGTACCCCGTTCCTGCCTTCTCCCCATATCCCCTGACTCCGCTATCTTCAAGAACCCTGTCTAGCTCTCTCTTGAAAGTATCCAGGGAACCGGCCTCCACCGAGAATTTCACAGACTCACTACTCTCTGTGTGAAAAAGTGTTTCCTCGTCTCCGTTCTAAATGGCTCACCCCTTATTCTTACCAAAAAAAGGGTGGTGGGTGTGTCGAACGAGCTGCCAGAGGAGGTGGTTGAGGCAGGTACCATAAGAGCATTGAAAAGATACTTGGACAGGTACATGTTTAGGAAGGAACCGCAGATGCTGGTTAAAACTAAAGGTAGACACAAAATGCTGGAGTAACTCAGCGGGACGGGCAGCATCTCTGGAGAGAAGGAATGGGTGCCAGAGGGAGGGAGAGATAGATCAGCCACGATTGAATGGCGGAGTACACTTGATGGGCCGAATGGCCTAATTCTGCTCCTATCACTTATGACCTTTAGAACCTAGCGGGAGAGGCAGCATCTGTGGAGAGAAGGTATAGGTGCCGTTTCGTGTCGAGGCTTCTTCAGACTGGGAGTCAGGGGAGAGGGAGACTGGAGATGTGAAAAGGAACATGGGACAAAGATATGTAGCAGGTCAAATGAAAGGCAGCAACGATGATCAAGGAAAGATGGAGCCCACAATGGTCCGTTGTTGACTGTGGAGAAGGTGGACAACGAGTGGATAGAGACAGTGAAAGTCAGCAGGACGACAGTGAAACTAGTGCGACGACTAGGGTGGGGGAGGGGACGGAGGGAGGGGGGGATGAAAGGGTTACTTGGAATTAGAGAAACCAATATTCATCCCTGTGGGTTGTAAACTGGAGTTCAGTTTATTGTCACGTGTACCGAGGTACAGTGAAAAACATCTATGTTTCGTGCTACCCAGTCAGCGGGAAAGACTACAGGATTACAATCGAGCCGCCCACAGTGCACATTGATGCAGGATAAGGGGAATAACGTTTAGTGCAACGGAAAATTCAGTAATGTTCGATTATAGATAGTCCGAGGGTCACCAATGAGGTAGATAATAGTCCAGGACCGCTCTCTAGTTGGTGAGAGGACGGTTCAGTTGCCTGATAACAGCCGGGAAGAAACTGTCCCTGAATCTGGAGGTGCGCGTGCGTTCGTTTTCACACTTCTGTACCTCTTGCCCGATGGGAGAGGGGAGAAGAGGGAGTGACCGGGGGGCGAGACTGGTCCGTGATGATGCTGCCGGCCTTGCCCGAGGCAGCGTGAGGTGTAGATGGAGTCGACGGGAGGGAGGTTGCGGTCCGTGTGACGGTCTGGGCTGCGTCCACAATTCTCTGCAACTCCTCCAACCCTCGGACGTGGGTCGAGCGGCGCCACCAGTGAGCGGTCGCTGTTAGTTTAACACGTGTGGACGCGTCTCACTGGGCCAGACGCCGCGCACGCGGACTCAACACCCAACCCTGAATACACTCGCCACCGGATACAATCAAGTATTTTTACAATCCTTTCCCCAACCTCTGCGCATTCGATGAGTGTCGGGATCTTGTGTATACGCGCGTACATTTATAAATTATTTTATTGAGAATAGATGTGAGAATTTAAAAAATAAACGTGGAGGATTGAGATAATGAATGACTGACCTCCTGGCATTTGTCCTGTGAAAACCAAGATGTGTTTGTAGAAACACTTGTATTTTTGTGCCAATGGTTTTTCAGACTGTCTTCCCTTCGGTATGCTTGGTGTTGTGACCCATGCCGGAACAGAAACCTCTTTAATAAAACCCCGTGTGTTCCACTCACTGAGTCCCCTGTCGTTTGTTCGCTGTTTCAAGCAAGATCTTCATTGTAAAAAGGACACAAAGTGCTGGGCAATAGACAATAGGTGCAGGAGCAGGCCATTCGGCCCTTCATTTAATGCGATCACGGCTGATCATCCCCAATCAGTACCCCGTTCCTGCCTTCTCCCCATATCCCCTGACTCTGCTATCTTTACGCTATCTATTGCGTACAGTTCTGGTCTCCAAATCTGAGGAAGGACATTCTTGCCATAGAGGGAGTGCGGAGAAGGTTCACCAGACTGATTCCTGGGATGTCAGGACTGTCTTATGAACAAAGACTGCATAGACTCGGTTTATACTCTCTAGAATTTAGGAGCTTGAGAGGGGATCTTATAGAAACTTACAAAATTCTTAAGGGGTTGGACAGGCTAGATGCAGGAATATTGTTCCCGATGTTGGGGAGGTCCAGGACAAGGGGTCACAGCTTAAGGATAAGGGGGAAATTCTTTAGGACCGAGATGAGAAGGACTTTTTTCACACAGAGAGTGGTGGAACTCTCTGCCACAGAGGGTAGTTGAGGCCAGTTCATTGGCTATATTTAAGAGGGAGTTAGATGTGGCCCTTGTGGCTAAGGGGATCAGAGGGTATGGAGAGAAGGCAGGTACGGGATACTGAGTTGGATGAGCAGCCATGATCATATTGAATGGCGGTGCAGGCTCGAAGGGCCGAATGGCCTACTCCTGCACCTAATTTCTATGTTTCTATGTTTAACGATTGGCTATATTTAAGAGGGAATTAGATGTGGCCCTTGTGGCTAAGGGGATCAGAGGGTATGGAGAGAAGGCAGGTACGGGATACTGTTGGATGAGCAGCCATGATCATATTGAATGGCGGTGCAGGCTCGAAGGGCCGAATGGCCTACTCCAGCACCTAATTTCTATGTTTCTATCTTTAAGAGCCCTATCTAGCTCTCTCTTGAAAGCATCCAGAGAACCGGCCTCCACCGCCCTCTGAGGCAGAGAACTCCACAGACTCACCGCTCTCTGTGTGAAAAAGTGTTTCCTCGTCTCCGTTCTAAATGGTTTATCCCTTATTTTTAATAAGTAATAAAAATGTACAATATTTATTACTAATAATAATTAGTAATTATAATTGGTAATGATCATGAGTAATAAATATGCTCCAAACTACAGAGACTTAAGGGGGTTTTGTCATTATGCACTATTATTGTTTGTTTTTTATGTGTCTGTGTGTGCATAAAAAAAATATGATAGATACAAAATGCTGGAGTAACTCAGTGGGACAGGCAGCATCTCTGGAAAGAAGGAATGGGTGACGTTTCGGGTCGAGTCTGAAGAAGGGTCTCGACCTGAAACATCACCCACTCCTTCTCTCCAGAGATGATGCCTGTCCCGCTGAGTTACTCCTGCATTTTGTGCCTATCTTCAGTTTGTATATTATGCAAACAAGGAACTGCAGATGCTGGTTAACACAAAAACTAATCAGTGTGCTGGAGTTGGTAAGCCACAGAGGAAGAATAAGGCCATTCGGCCCCATCGATTCTACCCCGACATTCAGTCATGGCTGATCTCTATTTCCCTCTCAACCTCTTTCTCCCCAAAACTCAGTGAGCCGGGGGCTGAGTGTGCTGTGTGCTGAGCCCCCTCCTCTCGGGAGGAGGTACAGAGGTGAATAGGCTGGTGAAATACCTCAGAGAACAACTTGGCACTCAATACCAAGAAAACAAAAGAGCTTTCCAGGTGAGGCAGAGGTTCACCTGCACCTCCTCCAGCCTCATCTACTGCATCCGCTGCTCTAGGTGTCAGCTGCTCTACATCGGTGAGACCAAGCGCAGGCTTGGCGATCGCTTCGCCCAACACCTCCGCTCGGTCCGCAATAACCAACCTGATCTCCCGGTGGCTCAGCACTTCAACTCCCCCTCCCATTCCCAATCCGACCTTTCTGTCCTGGGCCTCCTCCGTGGCCAGAGTGAAGCCCACCGCAAATTGGAGGAGCAGCACCTCATATTTTGCTTGGGTAGTTTACACCCCAGCGGTATGAACATTGACTACTCCAATTTCAGGTAGTCCCTGCTTTCTCCCTCCATCCTCTCCCCTTCCCAGCTCTCCCACAGCCCACTGTCTCCGCCTCTTCCTTTCTTCTTCCTGCCCGCTTCCCCCCCCCACATCAGTCTGAAGAAGGGTCTCGACCCAAAACATCACCCATTCCTTCGCTCCATAGATGCTGCCTCACCCGCTGAGTTTCTCCAGCATTTTTGTCCACCTTCGATTTTTTCAGCATCTGCAGTTCTTTCTTAAACAAAACAAAAGAGCTCATCATTGACTTCAATTTTTTTTTTTCAACTGGTGATGCGTTGGGCAGTTTTCACCACCCTCTGCAGAGCTTTCCGGTCAGAGACAGAGCAGTTGCCATACCATACTGTGATACAGTTGGTAAGGATGCTCTCAATGCTTCAGGAAGAAGCAGGGGGTGACCATCCCCCACTGCACATAAACAGAAAGAGTGGACAGAGTCTCCAGTTCCAGGTTCCTGGGCACCCACATCTCAGCAGATCTCAGGTGATCAACCAACAGGCATTCCCTGGTAAAGAAGGCACAACAACAGCCATGATCACGTTGAATGGCGGTGCTGGCTCGAAGGGCTGAATGGCCTACTCCTGCACCTATTGTCTATTGTCTATTGAAAGCATTCAGAGAACCACCCTCTGAGGCAGAGAATTCCACAGACTCACAAAAAAGTGTTTCCTTGTCTCCGTTCTAAATGGCTTACCCCTTATTCTTAAACGGTGTAGCCCCCGGTTCTAGACTCCCCCAACATCGGGGACATGTTTCCTGCCTCTAGCGCGTCCAAACCTTAATAATCTTATATGTTTTAATAAGATATCCTCTCATCCTTCTAAACTCCAGAGTGTACAAGCACCACTGTGAACTCTGCACTGAACACACACCCCCCCCCCATAGCCAATATTTTGTGCCGCACGTGTCGTTATTATTTATCTGTTACGTTGGAACTCCGCTCGTTGTATGTATTTATAATGATGATGAAGTTCAAGTTGAAGTTCACACTTATGGCCGCATGCACCAATTAAGGTGCAGTGCAATGGCGTCCCTAGTTACGGGCGCTCACCAACATGGCGTCCCTAGTTACGGGTGCTCACCAACATGGTGTCCCTAGCTACGGGCGCTCACCAACATGGCGTCCCTAGTTACGGGCGCTCGCCAACATGGCGTCCCTAGTTACGGGCACTCACCAACATGGCGCCCGTAGTTACGGGCACTCACCAACATGGCGTCCCTAGTTACGGGGCTCACCAACATGGCGTCCATAGTTACGGGCGCTCGCCAACATGGCGCCCCCAGTTCGGGTGCTTACCAACATGGCGTCCCTAGTTACGGGCGCTCACCAACATGGCGTCCCTAGTTACGGGCACTTGCCAACATGACATCCCTAGTTACGGGCGCTGACCAACATGGCGTCCCCAGCTACGGGCACTCACCAACATGGCGTCCCTAGTTACGGGCACTCATCAACATGGGTCCCTAGTTACGGGCGCTCACCAACATGGAGTCCCTAGTTACGGGCGCTCACCAACATGGTGTCCCTAGTTACGGGCGCTCACCAACATGGCGTCCCTAGTTACGGGCGCTCACCAACATGGCGTCCCTAGTTACGGGCGCTCACCAACATGGCGTCCCTAGTTACGGGCGCTCACCAACATGGCGTCCCTAGTTACGGGCGCTCACCAACATGGCGTCCCTAGTTACGGGCACTCACCAACATGGCGTCCCTAGTTACGGGCGCTCACCAACAAGGCGTACCTACGGACCATTGTCTTGGCTCTGTCCTGAAGGTGGTGGCTCAAATACTCACACACACTCGTCCCCGGCCAATTGACAACCCCGATCCCGACAGTGAAGCCCAGACACAGAAGGTGCGCGGCCGTGCCGGTGCCCCATTCCTGCCTTCTCCCCATATCCCCTGACTCCGCTATCTTTAAGAGCCCCATCTAGCTCTCTCTTGAAAGTATCCAGAGAACCGGCCTCCACCGCCCTCTGAGGCAGAGAATTCCACAGACTCACAACTCTCTGTGTGAAAAAGTGTTTCCTCATCTCCGTTCTAAATGGCTTACCCCTTATTCTTAAACTGTGTGTGGCCCCTGGTTCTGGACTCCCCCCACATCGGGAATATGTTTTCTGCCTCTAGCGTGTCCAAACTCATAACAATCTTATATGTTTCAATAAGATCCCCTCTCATCCTCTAAACTCCAGAGTGTACAAGCCCAGCCGCTCCATTCTCTCAGCATATGACAGTCCTGCCATCCCGGGAATTAACCTGGTGAACCTACACTGCACTCCCTCAATAGCAAAAATGTCCTTCCTCAAATTAGGGGACCAAAACTGCACACAATACTCCAGGTGTGGTCTCACTAGGGCCCTGTACAACTGCAGAAGGACCTCTTTGCTCCTATACTCAACTCCTCTTGTTATAAAGGGCAACATGCCATTCGCTTTCTTCACTGCCTGCTGTACCTGCATGCTTACTTTCATAGACTGATGTACAAGGACCCCCAGATCTCGTTGTACTTCCCCTTTTCCCAACTTGACGCCATTTAGATAGTAATCTGCCTTCCTGTTTTTGCTACCAAAGTGGACAACCTCACATTAATCCACATTAAACTGCATCTGCCATGCATCTGCCCACTCCCCCAACCTGTCCAAGTCACCCTGCATTCTTATGGCATCCTCCTCACAGTTCACACTGCCACTCAGCTTTGTGTCATCTGCAAATTTGCTAATGTTACTTTGAATCCCTTCATCCAAATCATTGATGTACATTGTAAATAGCTGCAGAAGGACCTCTTTGCTCCTATACTCAACTCTTGTTATAAAGGCCAACATTTCCGGGGAGCCACGGCCTTGGGCCCGCGAGGTACCGGAGATGACGGAATTCTGCGGGCCGGATAATTACGGGAAAAAAAAAGCGCCGGCAGGTCGGAAGATTTCGGGTTGCGGGCCGCACTCTGTATTCAGTTGTGCTCTTGCAAGTAAAAGTTTAGTTTAGTTTAGGTTGCAGCGCAGAAACAGGCCCTTCAGCCCATCGAGCACGCGCTGACCAGCGATCCCCGCATATTAACACTATCCCACGCACACTAGGGACAATTTTTACATTTACACCAAGCCAATTAGCCTACAGAACCTGGACGTCTTTGGAGTGTGGGAGGAAACTGAAGATCTCGGAGAAAAAACCACGCAGGTCGCAGGGAGAACGTGCAACCTCTGTACAGACAGCGCCCGTAGTCAGGATCGAACCTGCACTGTGAGGCAGCGACTCTACTGCTGCGCCACCGTGGCCACCATTGCTCTATCTGGGACAATAAAACGCTCTTGACTCTCTTGAGTAACTCAGCGGGTCAAGCACCATGCGGACATACAGCATTACAGGCCCTTCGGCCCAACTTGCCCACTCCGGCCAACATGTCCCAGCTACACTAGTCCCACCTGCCTGCGATTGGCACATATCCTCGAAACATGTCCTATCCATGTACCTGTCTAAATGTTCCTTAGGTGTTGCTAGTCCCAGCCTCAACTACTTCCTCCGGCAGCTCGTTCCATACACCCACCACCCTTTGTGTGGGAAACTTTCCTATTAAACCTTTCCACCACCTCACATTAAATCTATGTCCTCGATTCCCCTACTCTGGGCAAGAGATTCTGTGCGTCTACCCAATCTATTCCTCTCATGATTCCTGCATCTCTGGAGAACATAGACATTGCAATGTTTCGTGTTGGGACCATTCTACAGATCAATAGACAATGGGAGCAGGAGGAGGCCATTCGGCCCTTCGAGGGGGCCGAGACCAACACCAACCCGAGACGTCATTTGTCCGTGTTCTATAGAGATGCTGTCTGACCCACTGAGTTATGGGGTGAAGGCAGGAGAATGGGGTTGAGAGGGAAAGATAGATCAGTCGTGATTGAATGGCGGAGTAGACGCGATGGGCCGAATGGCCTAATTCTTCCCCTATGACTTTATGAACTCAAGCACTTTGCATCTTTTTTTTATAAACCAGCATCTGCAGTTCCTCATTTCTACAAGAATTTCATTGTTCTTGTACCTCCCCATATATGTTGCTTCACTTCCCCCCCTCGACTCCATCCAAGGACCCAAACAGTCTCTCCAGGTGAGGCAGAGGTTCACCTGCACCTCCTCCAACCTCATCTACTGCATCCGCTGTTCCAGGTGTCAACTGCTCTACATCGGTGAGACCAAGCGCAGGCTCGGCGATCGCTTCGCCCAACACCTCCGCTCGATTCGCAATAACCAACCTGATCTCCCGGTGGCTCAGCACTTCAACTCCCCCTCCCATTCCCAATCCCAATCCGACCTTTCTGTCCTGGGCCTCCTCCATGGCCAGAGTGAGGCCCACCGCAAATTGGAGGAGCAGCACCTCATATTCCGCTTGGGTAGTTTACACCCCAGCGGTGTGAACATTGACTTCTCCAATTTCAGGTAGTCCCTGCTTTCTCCCTCCTTCCCAGCTCTCCCACAGCCCACTGTCTCCGTCTCTTCCTTTCTTCTTCCCGACCCCCCCCCCCCCCCACCCCCACATCAGTGTGAAGAAGGGTCTCGACCCGAAACGTCGCCCGTTCCTTCGCTCCATAGACGCTGCCTCACCCGCTGAGTTTCTCCAGCATTTTTGTCTACCCCCATATTTGTATGTGTGACATCAAGCTTGACTTGACTTAGAATGTAGAATATTAAAAGTACAGCACAGAAAACAGGCCCTTCGGCCCACAATGTCTGTGCTGTACATGATTCCAAGCTAAACTAATCTCCTCTGAACGTACGTGATCCATATTCCTCTATTTCCTGCATAACTGTAGGATCTGCTGAATCCCACGACAGGGAGAAAAGAACAAACGACGCTTAACGGAGCCCGACGCCACGTGTCTCGTTTATTCCAGAAGCCCCTTTCACCTATATTCTCACCAATTATAACCCTGTGTGCAGATAAGGCCAATTAGTGCGTCTGACCTTGGAGTTGTTATTGTTCAAGAAGGAACTGCAGATGCTGGAAACATCGAAGGTAGACAAAAATGCTGGAGAAACTCAGCGGGTGAGGCAGCATCTATGGAGCGAAGGAATGGGCGACGTTTCGGGTCGAGACCCTTCCTCAGACTGATGTGGGGGCGGTGGGGGAGGGGGGGGCGAAGAAGAAAGGAAGAGGCGGAGACAGTGGGCTGCGGGAGAGCTGGGAAGGGGAGGGGAAGGAGGGAGAAAGCAGGGACTACCTGAAAGGCAGCACCTCATTTTCACTTGGGTAGTTTACACCCCAGCGGTACGAACATTGACTTCTCCAAGTTCAGGTAGTCCTTGCTTTCTCCATTTTTGGGCAACTTGCGAGATTAAATCTTCATTTAGACTAGGGGTCGGCAACCTACAGGCCACGGGCCGAATCCGGCCTGTAACTCAAAATCATCCGGCCCACGGGCGCATTTTCTTTCAATTAGTCCCAGGGCTCGCAGGCGACCTGGGAAATGCAGCCAATCCCGCGGCAGGTGACCTGGGACCTGCAGAAAACTAACCGAAAAATAATGCAAAAAACACCAAGTGTCACACTAGTTAGTATGAATTATTAGTAATGTATGTATTATTACTAATGTATGTATTATTGGTATGCATTATTGCTAATTTATGTATTATTACTAATTTATTACTAATGTATGTATAATTACTAATTTAGTTATAATATATTATCATTACCTACATGTATTAACTATGACAATGGATGTGGCCCACCATCCGCTCACAGACATGGGTCATGGGTCGTGGGTCGTGGGTCGTGACCCCTATGCAGGTCAAGGTTGGCGACCCCTGATTTAGGCCCAGTTCCTCTGTATTTGGTTCGGGGGGGGGGGGGGACCAATTTGAGGTTAAATAGAGATAATTAAATGCCACGTGTATTATGAGGCCAACACACATTTTTCTGATTGTCTTAATTGCTGTTTGTTGATTAGTGGGAGCTTAGAACCAGCCTCCAGTGTGTGCAGGGACTGTTGCAGTGAGAGCTGCCTGCAGTGGGTTCTAGTTTGGAGCACGGTGTGAAGTCTGGTCAGCCATGAGGTCAGCTGTTCAACGCCAACCGTCTTGTGCGCCGGTCAGGAGCTGGAAGAAGACCACCATCTTGAAGCCCAAGGGCTGCTACTCCACGTACATCTACAAGAAGCTGAAGCAGGTGAGGGCCGCCTGTTGACCTGTACACTGGGCTGTCCAGTCTGTATTCAGCGGGATTTTACTTGGCAGTTGTCTCCTTCAGTCTCATTGTCTGACTTGTAAGCCATTTAGAACGGAGACGAGGAAACGCTTTTCCGCACAGAGAGTGGTGAGTCTGTGGAATTCTCTGCCTCAGAGGGCGGTGGAGGCCGGTTCTCTGGATGCTTTCAAGAGAGAGCTAGATAGGGCTCTTAAAGATAGAGGAGTCAGGGGATATGGGGAGAAGGCAGGAACGGGGTACTGATTGGGGATGATCATTGAATGGTGGTGCTGGCTGGAAGGGCCGAATGGCCTCTACTCCTGCACCTATTGTTTTCACCTGGACTGTAGCTAACAATGGCCTGTCTCCTTTATCATTACTTTTTTGCATGTCTTTCATTTGTTCTCTTTCACCATTGATATCTCTTGTTTCCCCCTTCCCCCCCCCCCCCCCCCCCTGACTCTGTCTGTCTGACTATTTCCTTCGCTCTGTAGACGCTGCCTCACCCGCTGAGTTTCTCCAGCATTTGTCTACCTTTGATTGTCCAGCATCTGCAGTTCCTTCTTTAACTCGACTCGAAACATCATCCTTTTCTCCAGAGATGCTGCCTGACCTGCTGAATGACTCCAGCTTCTTGTCTCTATCTTTGGCATATTGATTTCTCTAACTTTGTAACCCTCTCCCTCCCCCACCCTAGTTTGAGTTCCACTGTCCACAGCCAATTAATGTTCCTGATAGCATGGTTCCTTGCCACCTCCCCCATACTTAACAATGAACCGCTCTACATTTCTTTATCATAGACAATAGATACAGGAGTAGGCCATTTGGCCCTTCGAGCCTGCACCGCCATTCAATATGATCATGGCTGATCGTCCAACTTGGTATCCCGTACCTGCCTTCTCTCCATACCCCCTGATCCCTTTAGCCACAAGGGCCACATCTAACTCCCTCTTAAATATAGCCAATGAACTGGCCTCAACTACCTTCTGTGGCAGTCTGATCTGTTGTTTTCACACCTTGTCCCTCCTTATCTCTAGACTCCCTCTCCCCTGACTCTCAGTCTGAGGAAGGGTCTTGACCCCTGGTCCTTCTCTCTAGAGATGCTGCCTGTCCCGCTGAGTTACTCCAGTTTTTTTGTGTCTATCTTTGGCAGTTCCTTCCTACACATTCGGTCTGTGTTTTGGACAATAGGTGTAGGACATTCGGCCCTTCGAGCCATTCAATGTGATCATGGCTGATCATCCCCAATCAGTACCCCGTTCCTGCCTTCTCCCCATATCCCCTGACTCCGCTATTTTTAAGAGCCCTATCTAGCTCTCTCTTGAAAGCATCCAGAGAACCGGTCTCCACCGCCGTATAAGGCAGAGAATTCCACAGACTCACAACTCTCTATCAGAAAGTGTTTCCTCATCTCCGTTCTAAATGGCTTTCCTCTTATTCTTACACTGTGGACCCTGGTTCTGCACTCCCCCATAATCGGGAACATGTTTCCTGCCTCTAGCGTGTCCAAACCTTAATAATCTTATATGTTACAATAAGAATCCTCTCGTCCTTCTAATCTCCAGAGTGTACAAGCCCAGCCGCTCCATTCTCTCAGCATATGACAGTCTCGCCAACCCGGGAATTAACCTGGTGAACCTACGCTGCACTCCCTCAATAGCAAGAACGTCCTTCCTCAAATTAAGTTGAAGTTGGCGTGGGTTTGTTCAGAGGAGATCTTGCCTGACAAATCTGTTGGAATTCTTTTGACGTAACAAGCGGGCGCGACAAGTTGGTGGATGTTGTTGTTACTGGGCCTTTGAGAAGGTATGTGGCCCATTCATCTGTGGGAGGGAACTGGAGCATCCAGCGGGAACTCGCGTAGTTACAGGGAGAACGTGCAGACAGCATCCGAGGTTGGGGTTGATCCCGGTTCTCCGGGGTTGTAAGGCAGCAACTCTTCCCTCTGTTGATTCCTGGCTGATCCAGGCTGATTCCTGCGATGGCAGGACTTCCATATGACTCTGCTTGTACTCGCTGGAATTTAGGAGATTGAGGGGGGAATCTTATAGAAACTTACAAAATTCTTAACAGGCTAGATGCAGGAAGATTATTCCCGATGTTGGGGAAGTCCAGAACAAGGGGTAACATTTTAAGGGTAAGGGGGAGTCTTTTAGGACTGAGATGAGAAGATCATTTTTCACACCAGAGTGGTGAGTCTGTGGAATTCTCTGCCACAGAGGGTAGTTGAGGCCAGTTCATTGGCTATATTTAAGAGGGAGTTAGATGTGGCTAAAGGGATCAGGGGGTATGGAGAGAAGGCAGGTACGGGATACTGAGTTGGATGATCAGCCATGACCACATTGAATGGTGGTGCAGGATCGAAGGGCCGAATGGCCTCTACTCCTGCACCTATTGTCTATGTTGAGACTACAGAGGCTGGATGTTTTGGCATTGGAGATGGCAAAGTGGGCTTGTTTTGGTTCAGGTTGTTTGAGAACTGTTTTTTTTTCTTTTGGAGGAAATTATTGAAGGAAATGTTTGTTGAGGCGCTAGTGTCTGGAACTAAAGCAAGGGTTCCCAGCCTGGGGCAAATTTCCCCTACCCAGGAGGTAAATTTGTTGATTCTGGATCTGTACATATTTTTTCTCATTGAGTGTGACGGTTTGGTTCTGGTACACCGGTATCTGTTCATTAGTTGTTCATAACTAAGGGAAACAATATTCTTAACCGCTATTAAAGTTGCCAGGGGTAAACGGGACGAAAAAGGAGGGACAGAATTCCACAGATTCACATCTCTCTGGATGAAAAAGTTTTTCCTCATCTGTTCCAAATGGCCTACCGTTTATTCTTAAACTGTGGTCCCAAGTTCTGGACTCTCCCAACATCAGGAACATGTTTTCTCCCTCTAGCAAGTCCAAACCCTTCATCTTGTTTCAATAGGATCCCCTCTCGTCCCTCTAAACTCCAGAGTATACAAGCCCAGCCGCTCCATTCTTACAACATATGACAGTCCCGCCATCCCGGGAATTAACCTGGTGAACCTACGCTGCACTCCCTCAATAGCAAGAGTGTCCTTCCTCAAATTAGGAGAGCAAAACTGCACACAATACTCCAGGTGTGGTCCCATCCGGGCTCTGTACAACTGCAGAAGGACCTCTTTGCTCCTATACTCGACGACTCTTGTTCTGAAGGCCAACATGCCATTGGCTTTCTTCATTGCCTGCTGTACCTGCATGCTTACTTTCAGTGAACCTGTCCTATCCACGTACTTGTGTAATTGTTTCTCAAATGTTGCGATAGTCCCGGCCTCGACTGCTCCTTTATGTGTGTGGTGAAAAGTTGCTCCTCCAGTTGCTCTAAAGGGCTTTCTCTGGTTCTGCAGGTGAACCCTGACCGTGGGTGTGTTGAGGTTGTGCGGAGGAGCTCGTCCCTCGAGCTGATAGCGACGGAGGCCGCCAGGTTGTCCCTCTACAACAAGAGACGCGCCATCACCAGCGACGAAGTCTGCAATGCTCTCCGCCGCTCTGTCCCAGCCCAGTGACTCTGCTGCCATTGTTCCCCTTCAAACTCCAGCCTGATGCATCTCCATGCATTTATTATTATTCAATAAATTTTACTTTTAATACACACGGAGCGACGTGTGTGTGTCTGTCCATTGCTGAACGTCCTCTAAAGTGTACAGTCTCAACCTCACTTGCTGCGTTGAAAGATGGCAGCCCTTGTGAGACTCCAGTTATGAGCATTGTGTCCCCGGTGGCAGGAGACTTGTCCTCCAGAAACTAAAGTCTTGGAGACAAGTTCATAACTGATGGGAGCAGAATCGGGCCATTCGGCCCACCGGGCCTACTCCGCCTTTCAATCGCGGCTGATCTGTCTCTCCCTCTCAATGTGGTCCATTCTCCTGCCTTCTCCCCATAATACTTGACATGCTGGTGTCCGAGGTTATTTGGTGGGGGGGGGGGGGGGGAGGCAGGCAGGAGGAAGAAGAGATAGATCGGCAGTGATTGAATGGCGGAGTAGGTTCGATGGGCCGAATGGCCTAATTCTGCTCCTAAAGCGGCGATCGCAGCAGCAAAAGACTGTAGAGATGAAATGTAGGTGCAAAGTGGTCCCTTGTTTTAAAAGGACGGCACAGCAGTTGCTGCTGCCTCACAGCACCAGAGACCCAGGTTCGATCCTGGCCTCTGCTGTGTGTGTGTGTGTGGAGTTCGCACGTTCTCCCTGTGACCACATTGGTCTCATCCAGGTGCTCTGGTTTCCTCCCACACCCCAAAGATGACCAGCCATGATCACATTGAATGGCGGTGCTGGCTCGAAGGGCCGAATGGCCTACTCCTGCACCTATGGTCTATTGCCAAAGATGTGCCCATGTGGGTTTGTAAGTTTAGTTGGCCCTCTGCAAATTGCTCCGTTAAAATGTGCAGGAACTGCAGATGCTGGTTTGAACCGAAGACTCACAAAATGCAGGAGTAACTCAGCGGGACAGGCAGCATCTCTGGAGAGAAGGAATGGATGTTTGAACACGGTCAGTTTTTCGGAGCCCCGCGCAATGTCGGGACCAGCTCCGCACAGCTCCACCCGGCTCTGGCGATCGAAGTGGGACCGACCCCGTGAGGCCGGACGGCTCGAGCGACCACGGTAGGTCGCGCTAACCTCATGCAATCACATGCTGGTGGAACAGGCCCTTAACTCTCTTGAAAGTAACCAGAGAACTGGCCTCTAGCGCCCTGAGGCAGAGGATTCCACAGACACAACTCTGTGTGTGGAAAAAGTGTTTCCTCGTCTCTGTTCTAAATGGCTTGCCCCTTATTCTTAAACTGTGGTTCTGGATTCCCCAACATCGGGGAACATGTTTCCTGCCTCTAGCATGACCAAACCCTTAATTTTATATGTTCCATAGAAACATAGAAATTAGGTGCAGGAGTAGGCCATTCAGCCCTTCGAGCCTGCACCGCCATTCAATATGATCATGGCTGATCATCCAACTCAGTATCCCGTACCTGCCTTCTCCCCATACCCTCTGATCCCCTTAGCCACAAGGGCCACATCTAACTCCCTCTTAAATATAGCCAATTTCAATAAGATTCCATCTCATCCTTCTAAACTCCAGAGTGTACAAGCCCAGCCGCTCCATTCTCTCAGCATATGACAGTCCTGCCATCCCGGGAATTAACCTGGTGAACCTACGCTGCACTCCCTCAATAGCAAGAATGTCCATCCTCAAATTAGGGGACCAAAGCTGCACACAATTTTCTCCAGAGATGCTGCCTGTCCCACTGAGTTATTCTGTAGAATGTAATGGGATAACCAGTGTCAATAAATGATCGATGGGTAGTGTAGACCCGAAGGGCCTGTTTCCATGCTGTATCTCCAATCTCCTATACCATTCCCTTTGTTCATCCAGCTTCAACTGTGACAGGAAGATTGCAACAGTGAAAGCAACAGGTGTCCTAAACTTCCTGAGGTGCAACTTCCATCATTGTCCAGCTTCTGTCAAGGAGAAGCTGTTTTTCACCTGCGTTAGACCTCATCTGGACTACGCATTTGCGGCTTGGGACCCATACACAGATAAAAACATTTCATCCATCGAACGTGTCCAAAGACAGGCCGCTCGATTTGTTACTAACACCTACGAGAGAGAAGCGAGTGTCACCAAACTTCTGAATTCTCTGGGCGGGGGGGTGGAACCCTCTCCAAGACAGACGTGAAGCTCACCGTTTGACCTGTTTTTACAAAATGTTAAATGGTCAGCTAGACATAGATCACAAGACCTACACCAACCCCAAACCAATTAGGAGCAGACGAGGGCATTCGATCCAATTTGTGGTCCCAGCCACAAAGACAGATGTGTACAGCAATTCGTTCTTTCCACGCACTATTAAAGCACGGAATAATCTCCACCAAGCCGCGGTTGCCCAGCCAGATGCAACTACATTTAAAGTGGCACTTTCTTCCCAATAACCCTCTCTGGCTAAACCCCTCCCTTCACCACCTCCAGTTTAAATTCCAGTTGGAATATTTTGGAGGACCAAGATTGTGGGTTGTGTTTTTACCTCTGGGTTTACACGACAATGCAGTCCTTTCCCCAGAGCATAGAAATCACAAAGCAGGGGACATGGGTTTAAGGTGAGAGGGGGATGATTTAAGAGGAACTCCAAGGGGCAACTTTTGTAATCTGTCCCCAGTGTGTAGGATAGTGGTAGTTTTTATTTTTAGTTTAGAGATACAGCGCGGAAGCCGGCCCTTCGACCACCGAGTCCGCGCCGATCAGCGATCCCCGGCACACTAACACTATCCTACAAACTAGGGACAATTTAACCCAAAATTATCCGGCCCGCAGGCGGATTTCTTTTCCCGTAACCATCAGGTGCGCAGAGCTCCGGTTGAACCGCATCCGGCGCAAAGCCGCCGGCACGACCGCGCACCTTCTGTGAACACGTTTAAAGAAAGAACTGCAGATGCTGGAAAAATCGAAAGTAGACAAAATGCTGGAGAAACCCAGCAGGTGAGACATGCGAGGATTGCGTGAGGCTGCCTCACCTGCTGAGTTTCTCCAGCATTTTTTGTCTACCTTCTGTGAACATGTGATTTGATGCCTGCCATCCTGGGCGGGATCCATATGTACACGTGATAGATGTGGCCCGCCATCTACTCACAGACGTGCGTCCGTCCCGGCCCCTATGCAGAACGAGGGTGCCCACCCCTGGATTACATTTATACCAAGCCAATGAACCTACCGACAATAGGTGCAGGAGTAGAGGCCCTTCGAGCCAGCACCGCCATTCAATGTGATCATGCCTGATCAACCCCAATCAGTAGCCCGTTCCTGCCTTCTCCCCATATCCCCTGACTCCGCTATCATGTACGTCTTTGGAGCGTGGGTGGAAAATGCATCTCCGAAAACCCACACAGGTCGAACATGCAAACTCCGCACAGACAGCACCCGTGGTCAGGATTGGACCAGAGTTTCGAGTGCTGTACCTTAAGCTAGTGTACGGGATGATCGCTGGTTGGCATAGACTCGGTGGGCTGAAGGGCCTGTTTCCCTGCTGTTTTTTCTAAATTCCAGTGCGGTTACAGAAGCAAGCTTTTGACAATAGTTGCTTGCTACACATTTAAATGTTTATTTCATTTAATTCCGACTTAAGTTTCTCTGAAGGGGCTCTTCTTGTTGGAGGAGAGGAAGGGCGATTGCTCGGCCTGGAAGGCAGAGAAGGAGAGGAAGTATTCCGCAGCGAAGGTGACGACATCTTGCGGTTTGCGGAGGAGTAAGAACTCCAGGAAGTCGGCCATGATACACTTCAGTTCTGGGTGGTGCCTGATGTAGCTGTTGTACTCTGCCTTCAGCTCTTCCTACAGGATCACACACTCCATAATATCACACAGTCACAGTGTTATTCAATTATTTAAAAAAAAACAAGGATGCAGAAAAGATTCATGATGCTTAGAGATTAGATAGTCAGTAGGTAGACACAAATGCTGGAGAAACTCAGAGGGTGAGGCAGCATCTATGGAGCGAAGGAATAGGTGACGTTTCCGGTCTCGACCTAGTCATTCGCTCCATAGATGCTGCCTCACCCGCTGAGTTTCTCCAGCATTTTTGACTGCCTTCGATTTTTCCAGCATCTGCAGTTCTTTCTTAAGCAGATAGTCAGTAGAGATGGTCTCCAAATTGGAGGAAGGACATTCTTGCTATTAGAAACATAGAAAAATAGGTGCAGGAGTAGGCCATTCGGCCCTTCGAGCCTGCACCGCCATTCAATGTGATCATGGCTGATCATCCAACTCAGTATCCCGTACCTGCCTTCCCTCCATACCCCCTGATCCCTTTAGCCACAAGTGCCACATCTAATGCCCTCTTAAATATAGCCAATGAACTGGCCTCAACTACCTCCTGTGGCAGAGAATTCCAGAGACTCACCACTCTCTGTGTAAAGAATGTTTTCCTCATCTCGGTCCTAAAGCAATTCCCCCTTATCCTTAGACTGTGACCCCTTGTTCTGGACTCCCCCAACATCGGGAACAATCTTCCAGCATCTAGCTTGTCCAACCCCTTAAGAATTTTGTAAGTTTCTATAAGATCCCCCCTCAATCTTCTAAATTCCAGCGAGTACAAGCCGAGGGGGTGCAGCGTAGGTTCACCAGGTTTATTCCCGGGATGGCAGGACTGTCACATGTTGATAGAATGGAGCGGCTGGGCTTGTATTCTCTGGAATTTAGAAGGATGAGAGGGGATCTTATTGAAACATATAAGATTATTAAGGGTTTGGACACGCTAGAAGCAGGAAGCATGTTCCTGATGTTAGGGGAGTCCAGAATCAGGGCCACAGTTTAAGAATGAGGGGTAAGCCATTTAGAACGGAGATGAGGAAAAACTTTTTCACACAGATGGTTGTGAATCTGTAGAATTTTCGGCCTCTAAACTCCAGAGTTTACAAGCCCAGCTGCTCCATTCTCTCAGCATATGATAGTCCCGCCATCTCGGGAATTAACCTTGTAAAGCTACGCTGCACTCCCTCAATAGCAAGAATGTCCATCAAATTAGGGGACCAAAACTGCACACAATACTCCAGGTGTGGTCTCACTAGGGCTCTGTACAACTGCAGAAGGACCTCTTTGCTCCTATATTCGATTCCTCTTGTTATAAAGGCCAACATGCCATTCGCTTTCTTCACTGCCTGCTGTACCTGCATGCTTACTTTCATAGACTGATGTACAAGGACCCCCAGATCCCGTTGTACTTCCCCTTTTCCAAACTTGACGCCATTTAGATAGTAATCTGCCTTCCTGTTTTTGCTACCAAAGTGAACAACCTCACATTTATCCACATTAAACTTCATCTGCCATGCATCTGCCCACTCCCCCAACCTGTCCACGTCACCCTGCATTCTCCTAGCATCCTCCTCACAGTTCACACTGCCACCCAGCTTTGTGTCATCTGCAAATTTGCTAGTTATTTGAATCCCTTCATCCAAATCATTGATGTATATTGTAAATAGCTGCGGTCCCAGCACTGAGCCTTGCGGTACCCCACTAGTCACTGCCTGCCATTCTGAAAGGGACCCGTTAATCCCTACTCTCTGTTTCCTGTCTGCCAACCAATTTTCTATCCATGTCAGCACTCTACCCCCAATACCATTTGCCCTAATTTTACCCACTAATCTCCTATGTGGAACCTTTTCAAATTCTTTCCGAAAGTCCAGGTACACTACATCCACTGGCTCTCCCTTGTCCATTTTCATAGTTACATCCTCCAAAAATTCCAGAAGATTAGTTAAGCATGATTTCCCCCCGATCCGGTTACTGCTATCCAAATGTGCGGCTATTTCATCTTTTATAATTGACTCCAGCATCTTCCCCACCACCGATGTCAGGCTAACTGGTCTATAATTCCCCCGTTTTCTCTCTCCCGCCTTTCTTAAAAAGTGGGATAACATTAGCTACCCTCCAATCCACAGGAACTGATCCTGAGTCTATAGAAAATTATCACCAATGCATCCACGATTTCTAGAGCCACTTCCTTAAGTTCCCTGGGATGCAGACCATCAGGCCCTGGGGATTTATCAGCCTTCAGTCCCATTAGTCTATCCAACACCATTTCCTGCCTAATGTGGATATCCTTCAGTTCCTCCATCACCACAGATCCTCTGGCCACTAGTACATCAGGAAGATTGTTTGTGTCCTCCTTTGTGAAGACGGATCCAAAGTACCTGTTCAACTCATCTGCCATTTCCTTGTTCCCCATAATAAATTCACCTTTTTTGGTCTTCAAGGGTCCAACTTTGGTCTTAACTAATTTTTTTCCTCTTCACATACCTAAAGAAGCTTTTCCTATCCTGCTTTATATTCTTGGCTAGCTTACCTTCGCACCTCATCTTTTTTCCCCGTATTGTGTTTTTAGTTATCTTCTGTTCTTTAAACATCCTCTTGCTTCCCGCTCATCTTTGCTACGTTGTACTTCTTCGCTTTAATTTTTATACTGTCCCTGACGTCCCTTGTCAGCCACGGTCGCCCCTTACTCCCCTTGGAATCTTTCTTCCTCCTAGGAATGAACTGATCCTGCACCTTCTGTGTTATTCCTAGAAACACCTGCCATTATTGTTCCACTGTCATCCCTGCTAGTGTATCTTCGCAGTCAACTTTGGCCAGCTCCTCCCTCATGGCCCCATAGTCCCCTTTATTCAACTGCAACACTGACACCTCCGATCTACCCTTCTCCCTCTCCAATTGTAGATTAAACCTGACCATGTTATGGTCACTGCCTCCTAATGGCTCACTAACCTCGAGGTCCTTTATCAAATCCGGTTCATTACATAACACTAAATCCAAAATTGCCTTCTCCCTGGGTCAGGCAGCATCTCTGGAAAGATTAGTTTTAGTTTAGTTGGGTGGGTGAGGTTAGAGTAGGGTCAGGTTGAGTTTATTGTCACATGTACCGAGGTACAGTGAAAAGCTTTTGTTGTGTGCTAACCAGCCGGTGGAAAGACAATACATGATTACAATCGGGCCATTCGCAGTGCACTGTTAAGAAATATTGCCGCAGGAGTGGAGAGTTTAAAGTGTGGAGCGTTTGTAATATGTGATTGTAGAGATCCAGCCTAGGTTGGGCGCCATCTTGTGATTCTGTGGAATTCTCTGCCACGGAGAGCGGTGGAGGCCGGTTCTCTGGATGCTTTCAAGAGAGAGCTAGATAGGGCTCTTAAAGATAGCGGAGTCAGGGGATATGGGGAGAAGGCAGGAACAGGGTACTGATTGGGGATGATCAGCCATGATCACATTGAATGGCGGTGCTGGCTGGAAGGGCCGAATGGCCTACTCCTGCACCTATTGTCTATTGACTTTTTGGGCCTGGACCTTTCTTCAGATCTATTGAGTATAGAAGTTGGGATATTATAGACAATAGAGGAGTGGTGCATCTACCGATTCCTCACAAGTGATAGGAGCAGAATTAAGCCCACCGAGACCACTATTGTCCATTGTCTATTTGTCCATTGAACGTATTGTCCATTGTCTATTGAGACTTTGATATGTACCAATCTTGGGGTGGGGGGGGGGGAGTGAATAATTTTGGGTGGAAAGTGAAGAAATGTAATTTATTTTGGGAATCTTATATCCGGTGTGAATGTAGGCCTGGTTATAAAAATAGGACCTGGTACCGTTCTGTCGATGAATTTGAAGTAGAGCTGCATATCTTCCTCCCAGTCCAGGGGCTTCTTCTCAAAGACCGGTTTGGGGTCGATGACATCTGTGGGAGTTGAGAAACACAACACTTTGTCCGTGGGTGATGACGTGAGAGACTCGTACAATGACGCAACGAAGGATGGACATGCCCAAAATGCACCAGATGTTGAGCTGTATACCCGACTTCTGACGGGTACCCGTACAAGGGACCACATCACCCCGATTCTGGCCTCTCTCCACTGGCTCCCAGTACGGTACAGAATCAACTTCAAGCTCCTCTTATTCGTATACAAAGCCCTTGCCCCCCCCCCCCCCCCCCCCCCCCCACATATCAAAAATCTTCTAACCAACCATTCTACCTCCAGGTCCCTCAGTCGGCCGACTTGGGGCTACTGACCACCCCGCGGTCCAGGTTAAAGCTCAGGTGACCGCGCTTTTGCGGTTGCAGCACCTAGACCAGGGGTGGGGAACCTGCGGCCTTCTCCGCCATTAAGTGCGGCCTTTTGAATGAATCCACATTTTGTAGAACAAATCCTTTTATTTTTATTAATATGTTTTTGTTCGTCTTTTATTATTTTTGATTTTAATCTTAAAATGAACGTATTTAAAATACCAAAGAGTGAAAGAAGACTCAACGACATAATCCTCGCCGACTGACGGCCACAATTAAAACATTAGTAAGTCACGAGGGTTATTTTAACTGAATAATGTGCATTTTGAAGCATATCTAATTGAGGTTTCTTGGAAGCGGCCTTATTAGATTACAGCTAACTTAATGCGGCAGTCCAACATGAAACGGTTCGCCACCCCTGACCTAGACTGTGGAACAGCATCCCTCTCCTCATCAGAACTGCCCATCCATCGACTCCTTTAAGTCGAGGCTCAAAACCTATTTCTGCTCCCTAGCGATTTTTGAGCCCCTCTGAGGGGGCGCTGTAAACAGTTTATGTTCCTCTGTTCCAGCTCCTCTGACTGGAAGTCCGTGCAGAGAGTGGTGAGGACAGCGGAAAAAATCATCGGGACCTCTCTCCCCTCAATCGGGGATATTGCGACCAAACGTTGCGCGTCTAAGGCCAGCAGTATTATAAAAGACCCCACACATCTCCATCACGGACTGTTCACTCTGCTGCCCTCGGGCAAAAGATATCGCAGCATAAGGAGCAGAACATCAAGATTCTGCAACAGCTTCTTCCCACGAGCCATCAGGCTCCTGAATGCCATGTAATGGGCTGCCACCATTGTCTATTTATCCTTTTTATCCATGTTTATCCTTCTGTTAATTATCGTGTTGCACGGGGAGCCAAATGCAACGGAATTCCGTTTGGAACTGCATATATCGATGTATTTCTAAATGACAATAACGTTTGTTTGACTTTTGTTTTTTTTTATGTATGTATTGTTAGGACTGCGTACCGTTGTATGTAGCACATTAGTACCTGCACTGATGTAAAGCACTTTGGTCAACGTGAGTTGTTTTTAGTGTTAAAGAAGGAACTGCAGATGCTGGAGAATCAAGGGTACACAAAAGGCTGGAGAAACTCAGCGAGTGCAGCAGCTTCTAAGGAGCGAAGGAGATAGGCGACGTTTCGGGTCGAGACCCTTCTTCAGACTCAAAGCCTTCTTCAGACTCAGTCTGAAGAAGGGTCTCGACCCGAAACGTCTCCTATCTCCTTCGCTCCTTAGATGCTGCTGCACCCGCTGAGTTTCTCCAGCCTTTTGTGTACCTGTGAGTTATTTTTAAATGTGCTGGACAAATAAAATTGACCGACCGACCGACCGAACCATCTTGAGGAAATCTGGGATAAGGTAGACAAAAATGGTGGAGAAACTCGGCGGTCTCCGACCCAAAAGGTTGCCTATTCCTTCGCTCCCTAGATGCTGCCTTGCCCGTTGAGTTTCTCCAGCATTTTTGTCTACCTTTGATTTTTCCAGCATCTGAAGTTCTTTCTTAAACAAATCTGGGTATCAGTTTAGTTTAGCTTAGGCATACAGCACCCTGAAACAAGGCCTTTGAGTTCAGTTGAGTTTATTGTCACGTGTACCGAGGTACAGTGAAAAGCCTTTGTCGCGTGCTATCCAGTCGGCGAAAAGACAACACATGATTACACGATAGGGGAGTCCAGAATCAGGGGCCACAGTTTACGAATAAGGAGTAAGCCATTTAGAACGGAGGTGAGGAAACACTTCTTCACACAGAGTTGCGTGCTAACCAGCCAGTGGAAAGACAATACATGATTACAATCGGGCCATTTGCAGTGCACTGTTAAGAAATATTGCCGCAGGAGTGGAGAGTTTAAAGTGTGGAGCGTTTGTAATATGTGATTGTAGAGATCCAGCCTAGGTTGGGCGCCATCTTGTGATTCTGTGGAATTCTCTGCCTCAGAGGGCGGTGGAGGCCGGTTCTCTGGATGCTTTCAAGAGAGAGCTAGATAGGGCTCTTAAAGATAGTTCAGTCAGGGGATATGGGGAGAAGGCAGGAACGGGGTACTGATTGTGGATGATCAGCCATGATCACATTGAATGGCGGTGCTGGCACATAGGGCCTACTGTCTATTGTCAAAGTCCGATCAAGGATAGTCCGAGGGTCACCAATGGGGTAGATAGTAGTCCAGAACTGCTCTGACCAACTGTCCGCGCTGACCAGCAATCACCCCATACACCAGCACCATCCTACTTTACTTTACGTGGAACTTAACTTCAGTGCCCTTTGCGTGACCACTATTTGTATACCTTGCGTATGCAAGCAAAGAATTTCACTGTGACTTGTCACATGTGACACAGTCATTCATTCGGGGTCGATGGCTCTGCTACGGGTGCCGTCTCTCTCAGGGATACTGGCTCTGACAGGGACATGGTCTCTCCCCAGGGGGTTGTTTCATCTCTCAGGGTCGGCACCGCTTCCGTGGGCAAGGTCTCTCTCTCTCAAGGCCGAGGCCTTTCACTGTGACAATAAATGATTCCATTCACTTTGATTCAATGACGGTACCTGTCTCTCTGATGTGGGGTAGTTGCTGCAGCTTCATTGTGATGGGGGACCCGACCTGCACCCGGCTTGTTAGATGCCTGGAAGAGGAAGAGATGGCACACAGGCGTCAGTGGAGAACGAGCACAAGCAGCGTCAAACAAATAGCAACGCTAAGAAAAAAAGACACAGAGCGCTGGAGGCAACTGGATCATCCTTCCACCAACTACAGAGCTATTTGACTTTGTTCTAATATTCCTAATGTTATTAGTTTTGAGTCGGGGTCCAATTAGGTGTTGACAACTACCGAAATTATCTTAATTTCCGTCCAAAAATTATTAATTTTGACACAATTTACAAATGTTATACATAAGCGGTGTCACACAAAATTGTTTGGGAAGTTATTTAAGTAATGGGTTTCAGTATGTAAAAATTAATAATACTGAATCACAGTTTAGAAGAGTAACCTGTGGTGTTCCACAAGGTTCGGTACTGGGACCGAAGTTATTTATACTTTATTTAAATGATATTTGTAAAGTATCCAATACGTTGAATTTGTCACGTTTGCGGATGATGTTTTGTTCAGGGAATGATATCAAAGAACCATTGACAACACCAGAAAGAGAATTGATAGTGCTAAAAAAAATGGTTTGATATTAATAAATTATCCCTAAATGAAAATAAAACAAAATTTATGGTGTTAAAGAAGGAAGTGCAGATGCTGGAGAATCGAGGGTTACACAAAAAGCTGGAGATCTAAGTAGTATCTAAGGGGCGAAGGAGATAGGCGACGTTTCGGGTCGAGACCCTTCTACCTCCTTCGTCGCCTATCTCCTTCGCTCCTTAGATACTGCTGCACCCACTGAGTTTCTCCAGCTTTTTGTGTAACCCACAAAATTTATGGTGTTTGGTGGTGGCAGGGTTAATTGTGAAATAAAATTGAATTTAAATGGAGTTGAAATTGAAAGAGTTTATCAAACAAAATTCCTGGGAGTGATTATAGATCATAAACTTTGTTGGAAGCCACATCCAACAGAAATGATCTAAATCCATTGCTATTCTTTACAAAACAAAGGATCTGTTCAATAAGAAGTGTTTGTATAGATTGTATTTCTCGCTTATAATGCCATATGGGGTGGAAGATTGCAACCTTCACTGTTTTGAGCCCTGTTTCGACTAATGCAATCAACTCGACGTGCACAAACGCAAGATCAAATGGAACAAGTTGTCCAACAACTTTAGGCTGTGCACGCCACACGCAAGAAGAAGAAGATAATACTATAGATGTCATATTGTGTTGAAGTTTGGGGAAATGTATATAAAACAAATATAGACCCTATAATTAATCTCCAGAAAAGAGCTATTAGAATAATACATAAGGCTTCTTACCGTGAAACTACAAATCCACTATTCATAAAGTCCGGTACCTTAAAATGTTTGGATGTTGTGCATGTAAAGACATTAGAAATACTTTTCCAAGTTAGGAATAAAAGCCTTCCAGTTAATATTCCAAAATAAATTAAATGAAGAGAAGGACATTATAGTTTAAGTGGGTTGTGTATTTTTGAAACGTAAAGTGAGAACCAATGTAAAATGTAGATGTGTCTCAGTTTTGGGAGCCAAATTATGGAGCGGGTTTTAGTGATGAGTTGAAATTTTGTAGCTCTCTGTTGAAAAAAGCCTTCAAATGTAAAATAATTAAGGATTACAATTTAGAGGGGTTTTTTCTTTCCTTTGTAATGCTGATATTCTGGGTTATCTTATAGATTGTGTGGGATAGGCAAAAATAAGCTTTGTGGCTTCAGCCTAATCCTTTTTCAGTCATTGCTTACGTGAACGTGGTGTGAAATGGATACCGTGTTGGTTCATATTCACACAGATTGTAAAGTTTTGTTCTTTTTAATGTATGACCAAAATAAACTATTCATTCATTCATTCATTCATGTATCTATACACTGTAATGCCAGACCTACTACACTCCAAACTTTCCGAGTTGACTGTGCCTGAATTCCTCTGTCGGTGGATCACCAGCTTCCTGACAGACAGGAAGCAGCAAGTGAGGCTGGGAAAGCACATCTCGGACCCGCAAACGCTCAGCATAGGAGCACCGCAAGGCTGCGTACTCTCCCCTCTCCTCTACTCTCTCTACACCAACGACTGCACCTCCACTCACTCCCCTGTCAAGCTTCTCAAGTTTGCGGACGACACAACCCTGATTGGACTGATCCAGGATGGGGAGGAATCTGCCTACAGACTGGAAGTGTCACAGCTGGCATCCTGGTGCCATCGCAACAACCTAGAGCTCGATGCTCTTAAGACGGTGGAATTGATTGTAGACTTTAGGAGAGCTCCCCCTCCCCTCACCCCACTCACCATCAACAACACCACAGTCACATCTGTGGAGTCTTAAGTTCCTGGGAACCATCATCTCCAAGGACCTTAAGTGGGGGGCTACCATCGACTCCACAGTCAAAAAGGCACAACAGAGGATGTACTTCCTGCGGCAGCTGAGGAAGCACAATCTGCCACAGGCAATGATAGTCCAATTCTACATGGCCATCGTAGAGTCTGTCCTCACCTTCTCCATCATGGTCTGGTTTGGCTCAGCCACCAAGCACGACACCCGGAGGCTGCAGCGAATCGTCCGATCAGCTGAGAAGGTTATTGGCTGCAACCTTCCCTCCATTGATGAACGAACTGTACACTGCAAGGGCCAGGAAGCGAGCGGGCAAGATCATCTCTGACCCCTCTCACCCTGGCCACAAACTCTTTGAATCACTTCCCTCTGGAAGGCGACTCCGGACTGTCAAAGCTGCCACAGCCAGAGATAAAAACAGTTTTTATCCACGAGTAGTTGCTCTACTCAACAGCCACAAATCTGTAGCCTCCCTTTGATCTGGTATTTTGTTGGTTCACATGCTTGATCAATGGTGTTTTATCATTAATGTTTTATTATTATTAATGTTTAAGTGTTTTCGTAGTCATTCGTAACTGTCACTGTATGTCACGTTGTTACTTGTGGGCGGAGCACCAAGGCAAATTCCTTGTATGTGAATACTTGGCCAATATACTTACTTACGGGCTCCATTGTAATCATGTATTGTCTTTCTGCTGACTGGATGCAACAAAAGCTTTTCACTGTACCTCGCTACACGTGACAATGAACCAAACTGAAATTGAAACTGAATAAACTAAACTGGTGTTACCTAGCAGGTCAGGCAGCATCTCTAGAGAACGTGGATTGGTAACGTTTCAGTTTCTTGACCCGAAACGTCGCCCATTCCTTCGCTCCATAGATGCTGCCTCACCCACTGAGTTTCTCCAGTTTTTTTGTCTACATCGACTTATTGTTATTATTGCACTACTAATGTTTGTTTGTTTTTTACGTGTGCGTATGTGTGCATGTATATATACATACATATATGTATGTGTGTATACCCATATAACCATATAACAATTACAGCACGGAAACAGGCCTTCTCGGCCCTTCCAATCCGTGCCAACCATTTATTTTCCCCTAGGCCCATCTACCTGCACTCAGACCATACCCCTCCATTCCCTTCCCTTCCATATACCTATCCACTTATCTTTTAAATGTTACAATCGATCCTGCCTCCACCACTTCTGCTGGAAGATCATTCCACACAGCCACCACTCTCTGAGTAAAGAAGTTCCCCCTCATGTTACCCCTAAACTTCTGTCCCTTAATTCTCATGTCATGCTCTCTTCTTTGAATCTTCCCTACCCTCAATGGGAAAAGCTTATCCACGTCAACTCTGTCTATCCATTTCATCATTTTAAAGACCTCAATCAAGTCCCCCCCTTAACCTTCTGCGCTCCAAAGAATAAAGACCTAACTTGTTCAACCTTTCTCTGTAACTTAGATGCTGGAACCCAGGCAACATTCTAGTAAATCTCCTCTGTACTCTCTCTATTTTGTTGACATCCTTCCTATAATTAGGCGACCAAAATTGTACACCATACTCCAGAATTGGTCTCACCAATGCCTTGTACAATTTTAACATTACCTCCCTACTCCTATATTCAATGCTCTGATTTATAAAGGCCAGCACACCAAAAGCTTTCTTTACCACCCTATCTACATGCGATTCCACCTTCAGGGAACTATGCACAGTTATTCCTAGATCCCTCTGTTCCACAGCATTCCTCAATTCCCTACCATTTACCATGTACGTCCTATTGCTTGTATGTATGTACATGCGCTGAACTTATTTTCTCGTTTATTATATTGTTTACAGTGTACTGTGTTTACATATTCTGTTGTGCTGCTTCAAGTGAGAATGTCATTGCTCTAACTGGGGAATAGGACAAAAAAACTTGACTCTTGAAGATAGACACCAAACTTGACTCTTGACAGGTCTCCTAATCTGAGGAAAGACATTCTTGCCACAGAGGGAGTACAGAGAAGGTTCACCAGACTGATTCCTGGGATGGCAGGACTTCCATATGAAGAAAGACTGGATAGACTCGGCTTATACTCGCTGGAATTTAGAAGATTGAGGGGGGAATCTTATAGAAACTTACAAAATTCTTAAGGGGTTGGACAGGCTAGATGCAGGAAGATTGTTCCCGATGTTGGGGAAGTCCAGAACAAGGGGTCACACAGTTTAAGGATAAGGGGGAAGTCTTTTAGGACCGAGATGAGAAAAACATTTTCCACACAGAGAGTGGTGAGTCTATGGAATTCTCTGCCACATAAGGTAGTTGAGGCCAGTTCATTGGCTATATTTAAGAGGGAGTTAGATGTGGACCTTGTGGCGAAAGGGATCAGGGGGTATGGAGAGAAGGCAGGTACGGGATACTGAGTTGGATGATCAGCCATGATCATATTGAATGGCGGTGCAGGCTCGAAGGGCCGAATGGCCTACTCCTGCACCTATTTTCTATGTTTCTATGTAACTCAGCGGGACAGGCAGCATCTCTGGAGAGAAGGAGTGAGCGACTTTTCGGGTCAAGACCCTTTCTTCAGACTTCATCAGTCTTAATTTTTTGGTTTAAACCAGCGTCTGCAGTTCCTACCTATATATTTTACCTCTGTTTGCTTTGTTGTCACCTCCTCCTAGCTAACAATGGCCCTGCAGCAGAAGAGTCCACGTCACGGGGGGCTGGAAACTGGACGTATCCCGAGCTAACTCTGCTATCACCATCATCTACTGCGACAAGTGATGGCTCCCACTTGTCCATTGTCGCCGGAAGCTGGACGGACGATGACAGCGAGGCCAACTTTTGTAACGCGGAAGATGGACACGAAAGAAGAAGAAGCTAACAATGATCTATTCGAAGATGATAGAGAAGGAGGTTCTTCCCAGAGGCCATTCGAACTGTAAACTCCTATCTCACCGGGGACTAACACTACTAACTTACTGTACCTGGTACTGTACATGGTAAATGGTAGGGGATCTGGGAATAACCGTGCATAGTTCCTTGAAGGTGGAATCTCATATAGATAGGGTGGTAAAGAAAGCTTTTGGTATGCTGGCCTTTATAAATCAGAGCATTGAGTATAGAAGCTGAGATGTAATGTTAAAATTGTACAAGGCATTGGTGAGACCAAATCTGGAGTATGGTGTACAATTTTGGTCGCCCAATTATAGGAAGGATGTCAACAAAATAGAGAGGGTACAGAGGCGATTTACTAGAATGTTGCCTGGGTTTCAACAGCTAAGTTACAGAGAAAGGTTGAATAAGTTAGGTCTTTATTCTCTGGAGCGCAGAAGGTTAAGGGGGGACTTGATAGAGGTCTTTAAAATGATGAGAGGGATAGACAGAGTTGACGTGGATAAGCTTTTCCCATTGAGGGTAGGGAAGATTCAAACAAGAGGACATGACTTTAGAAATAAGGGACAGAAGTTTAGGGGTAACATGAGGGGGAACTTCTTTACTCAGAGAGTGGTAGCGGTGTGGAATGAGCTTCCAGTGGAAGTGGTGGCGGCAGGTTCGTTGGTATCATTTAAAAATAAATTGGATAGGCATATGGATGAGAAGGGTATGGAGGGTTATGGTATGAGTGCAGGCAGGTGGGACTAAGGGAAAAAAGTTGTTCGGCACGGACTTGAAGGGCCGAGATGGCCTGTTTCCGTGCTGTAATTGTTATATGGTTATATGGTTATATGGTTACCACAATACCGCCCACAATATTTAATATGGAAAATAACATGTGATTCTGTTTGTAGTTTGTTGGTTGTTTTGTTTGTTTGTTTTTTGCACAAAGTCCGCAGGCACGCCCACTTTTCATTTCACTGCACATCCCGTATGTGTATGTGACGAATAAACTTGACTTGATTCTACATTTCCCTTGACCTGCATTTCTTTTGATCCTCTTTTGACACCTTCCCCTTCCTTATCTCTGTGTCTCCCCTTCCCCTGACATCAGTCTGAAGAAGGGTCTCGAGCTGAAACGTCACCCATACCTCTCACCAGAGATGCTGCCTGACCCGCTGAGTTACTCCAGCACTCTGTGAAACGTCACCTATCCATGTTCTCCACAGATGCTGCCTGACCCGCTGAGTTACTCCAGCACTCTGTGAAACGTCACCTATCCATGTTCTCCACAGATGCTGCCTGACCCGCTGAGTTACTCCAGCACTCTGTGAAACGTCACCTATCCATGTTCTCCACAGATGCTGCCTGACCCGCTGAGTTACTCCAGCACTCTGTGAAACGTCACCTATCCATGTTCTCCCCAGATGCTGCCTGACTCGCTGAGTTACTCTTGACTCACCCATCGGGGAGGAAGCTGCACTGCCAGCTCATGGGGCTATTGAACTCCGAGTGAATCGTTCTCTGGATGCTGCGAACCTCAACCTCACTTTTCCCAATCGTCAGCATTCTGGGTCCCAGATTCAGCTGTTCGAAACAAAATGGAGGCAGCACAGAGACATTTATAATAACATTACACTAAACGTTATCCATACACACTGCACGCTTGATTGTAATCATGTACAGTCTTCCCTCTGCCTGGATAGCACGCGGCAAAAAAGCTTTTCACAGTGGAGCAGCGGTAGAGTTGCGGTAGAGTTGCTGCCTCACAGCGTCAGAGATCCTGACTACGGGTGCACGTTCTCGCTGTGACTGCGTGGATTTTCTCCAGGGGTTCCGGTTTCCTCCCACAATTCCAAAAAAGTACAGGTTTGGAGATTAATTGGCTTTGGTAAAAATGTAGGCTAGTGCTAATGTGCGAGGAGATTGCTGGTCAGCATGGACATGGCGGGCCGAAAGGCCTGTTTCTTCGCTGTATCTCTAAAGTCTAGAAACATAGAAACATAGAAATTAGGTGCAGGAGTAGGCCATTCGGCCCTTCGAGCCTGCACCGCCATTCAATATGATCATGGCTGATTATCCAACTCAGTATCCCGTACCTGCCTTCTCTCCATACCCTCTGATCCCCTTAGCCACAAGGGCCACATCTAACTCCCTCTTAAATATAGCCAATGAACTGGCCTCAACTACCCTCTGTGGCAGAGAGTTCCAGAGACCCACCACTCTCTGTGTGAAAAACGTCCCTGTGTGAAAAACATGTCTAAAGTTAAGGAAAGGCTTAGAGGAATATGGGCCAAATGTGGGTAAATGGGACGAGCTCAGATGGAGCGCCCTGGATGGCATGGGCGAGTTGGGCCAAAGGGCCTGATTCCCTGTAGGACAGTTCTAATGTACAGGGTGATCTCTGGTCACATCGGACTTGGTGGGCTGAAGGGCCTGTTTCCATGCTGTATCTATAAACTAAACATAGAAACATAGAAAATAGGCGCAGGAGTAGGCCATCGGCCCTTCGAGCCTGCACCGCCATTCAATGTGATCATGGCTGATCATCCAACTCAGGATCCTGTACCTGCCTTCTCTCCATACCCCCTGATCCCTTTAGCCACAAGGGCCACATCTAACTCCCTCTTAAATATAGCCAATGAACTGGCCCCAACTACCTTGTGTGGCAGAGAATTCCAGGGATTCACCACTCTCTGTGGGAAAAATGTTTTTCTCATCTCGTTCCTAAAAGATTTCCTCCTTATCCTTAAACTGTGACTCCTTGTCCTAGACTTCCCCAACATCGGGAACAATCTTCCTGCATCTAGCCTGTCCAACCCCTTAAGAAGTTTCTATAAGATCCCCCCTCAATCTTCTAAATTCTAGCGTGTACAAGCCGAGTCTATACAGTCTTTCTTCATATGAAAGTTCTGCCATCCAAGGAATCAGTCTGGTGAACCTTCTCTGTACTCCCTCTATGGCAAGAATGTCTTTTCCCAGATTTGGAGACCAAAACTGTACACAATACTGCCGGTGTGGTCTCACCAAGGCCCTGTACAACTGCAGTAGAACCTCCCTGCTCCTATACTCAAATCTGTGGGAACTAAGACATACATCTGGTAAATGCAGAGTCTTCCACCCAGAGTAACGGAATCAGGAACCGGAGGACAAGGGTTTGAGAGTGGAATGTTGCAAATTGTTCCCAGCGTGTAGGATAATGCTACGGAACGGGGTGATCACTGGTCGGCACAGACTCGGTGGGCCGAAGGGCCTGTTTCAGCGTCGCATCTGTATCTCCACGTGCAGGAAGGAACTGCACGTGGAGATACAGATGCGACGCTGATGCTGGTTTAAACCGAAGATAGAGACAAAAATCTGAAGTAACTCAGGGGGTCAGACAGCCTCTCTGGAGAGAACGAATAGGTGAATCGTTTTCAGACTGAGTCAGGGGAAAGGGGAAAACGAGATATAGACGGTGATCGCAACTTCTACTGACGTGTGGATGGCCGTTGGCTCACTAGGAGCTCGTCCGCCCTTTGACGGGTCTTGTTTTTGGTCCTGTTGGGGGTCCACATCCCCCTCCTCACCTGGCAAACCAGGTGGGGGAGACGGTTTAGTCGACGACTATCCGGCCTATCCGTGGCAGGGGGAACTCTCCCCCAACCTGACCCTGGATATAATGAAAGATATGCAAAAAAGGTAACAAATATAAAGGAGACAGGCCATTGTTAGCTGTGGGCTGGGTGAAAACGAGTTACAGACAATGAGATTCAACAAGACGACCAAAGATGGTGACAGACTTGACACAAGATGCCCCACACACCTCTCACCTGCAGTTCTGGTTGCAAAAATCATCTCGGTACTTACGTATGTGGAGGTGGACAGTTGCATTTCGGTGTCGAACGCCAGAAAGACCATGTTGTCGGGGACATGGTTCCGCTGTGCCATGATCCGCAGAAGCACCAGATTACTTGCTTCCGACACAAAACCTTTCATGTCTGCCAGGCTGAAGTTCATGGCCTCAGACTTCACACTCTGTTCCAACACAAGGAAAGTGAACAGGGTGACAATGGGACAAACCAACTGGGTGACTTTACATTGAATCGGCAGCACAGTATACTCTGGAATTTACAAGGATGAGAGGGGATCATATTGAAACATATAAGATTATTAAGGGTTTGAACACGCTAGAGGCAGGAAACATGTTCCCCGATGTTGGGGGAGTCCAGAACCAGGGGCCACAGTTTAAGAATAAGGGGTAAGCTATTTAGAACGGGGACGAGGCAGTTTTTCTGGATACTTTAAAGAGGGAGCTAGGTAGGGCTCTTAAAGATAGCGGCGTCATGGGATATGGAGAAAAGGCAGGAACGGGGTACTGATTGGGGATGATCAGCCGTGATCACATTGAATGGCGGCGCTGGCTCAAAGGGCCGAACGGCCTACTCCTGCACCTATTGTCTATTGTAACAATCCTAATCAGGGACCAGTCTTACCCCAGTCACTTCCTCTTCTCCCCTCTCCCATCGGGCAAAAGGTACAGAGGTGGTGAAAACGCACACCTCCAGATTCAGGGAGAGTTTCTTCCCGGCTGTTATCAGGCAACTGAATCATCCTATCACCAACTAGAGAGCGGTCCTGACCTCCCATCTAGCTCATTGGAGACCCTTGGACTATCTTTGATCGGGCTTTACTAGGTTTATCCTGGACTATACATTATTCACGTTATTCCCTTTATCCTGTATCTGTACACTGTGGACGGCTCGATTATAATGCGGATTTGTCTGTCCGTTGACTGGTTAGCACGCAACAAAAGTGTTTCACTGTACCTCAGTACACGTGACAATGAACTAAACTAAACTGAACTACACATGCCTCCGCACTTTGGGACCTTATATCCATGGAATCATAATGAGAGTGGAGAAACTAGCCCTCCAGAAACTGGCACTTCTGTACCTCTTGCCTGATAGGAGAGAATGGTCCTTTATTATAGACAATAGACAATAGGTGCAGGAGTAGGCCTTTGAGCCAGCACCGCCATCCACTGTGGTCATGGCTGATCATCCCCAATCAGCACCATGTTCCTGCCTTCTTCTCGTGTGAGAGGAGGTTAAGAAGATCATAGTTAAAGTAAGACACGTTGCTGCCCGTGATGGTGCTGCTGGCCTTGCCCAGGCAGCGTGAAGTGTAGATGGTGTCAGTGGAAGGGAGGTTGGTTTGTGTGAGGGTCTGGGCTGCGTCCACAATTCACCGCAATTTATTGCGGTCTTGAATGAAGCTGATCCCAAACCAAGCGGTGATGGATAATATGGTAATTTGTGATAACATGCTTTTTACGGCCTCATCTGTAGAAGTTGGTGGGAGTTGTTGCGGACATGCCAAATTTCCTACGCCATGCGTGTGTGTGTGTGTGTGTGTGTATACGTGTGCGCGTGCATGTGTGTGTGCGTGTATATATATTCACATTCTACAAGCAGAATTAAGCCATTCGGCATCAAGTTCTATCTTTCATTCTCGACCCTATTCTCCTGCCTTCTCTTCATAACCCATGACATCCTAACTGATCAAAAACCTGTCAATATCCACCTTAAAAATATTTAGCTTCCACAGCCGTCTTTCACAATGAATCCCACAGATTCACAGCCTCTGGTTAAAGAAATCCCTCCTTTCTAAAGGTACATCCTTTTATTCTGATTCTGTGACATCTGGTCCTGCTCCCCCTCAAGTGGAGACATCCTCTCCACATCCACTTTATCTAGGACATATACAGCATATATAGATAGATACAAAATGCTGGAGTAACTCAGTGGGACAGGCAGCGTTGGGGGAGCAGACCCAACAGGTCTGCACTTGGTCTAGTACTTATTAAAACTCTGATCTTGTGTGTGTGTATATGTGGTTGTATTTACATCTTCGCAAAAACACTACGCGGTAACAAATACATTTTTACATATTCTGATTGACATTTTTCCCCTCGAGGCCGAGATCACCTTCACTGAACATTTTATGCTTTATTTCTTGACTTATTACAGATTAAAAGTAAGTAAGACGTTTAAAAATATCGAAAGATTTTGAATTTAAAACAACCAGCTTTAACTGATGATTGTACAATGGCTCAGCTGGCAGTGATCAGCTTCACTGAAGATTTCATCCTATATTTGATGTTATTAGTGATTAAGGTTTTACAAAATGCCAACTATTCTTACATATACCAAGATTCTTACATATTCTGATTCACATTTTCCCCCTCTAGGCAGAGGACACCTTCACTGAACATTTTATGCTTTATTTCTCGACTTATTACTGATTCAAGTTTTAAAAAATCAAAAGGCTTTGAATTTAAAACGACCAGCTTCAACTGATGATGTCACAGTGGTCAGCTTTACTAAAGATTTCATCCTATATATCACGTTATTCGTGATTAAAGCTTTAAAAATGCCAACTTCCACAAGAATTTTACTGTTAAAATCATTCCTGCCAGCTTCCAACACACTTCGATACAATGTTGTGACACAGGAACACTCTGACCTTTTCACCTCACAGGAGGGGTAGGGTGAATTGCTATTGCAACACGCAGGGGAAGAGCAAATGTAATTTTTTTTAAAGCCCACTGCTGAGGGAGGCAAGGGGAGTGCTGGAATCTTACGCTCTGGAACGGCTTGAGTTGGAGGACCACGTGGTGGCTACGCGTAGGGAACGGGTATGTTGGGGAGCAGAGCCAACAGGTCTGCACTCGGTCTAGTACGTATATAAAACTTCAAATAACCCCTGCTTTCCTTCTCTCTCCATCCCCTCCCCCTTCCCAGTTCTCCCACCAGTCTTACTGTCTCCAACTACATTCTATCTCTGTCCCGCCCCCTCCCCTGACATCAGTCTGAAGAAGGATACCGTCCCGAAACGTCAGATCTCACCAGAGATGCTGCCTGTCGCGCTGAGCTACTCCAGTATTTTGTGTCTATTTTATATGTATATATAGATATGGGTGTGTGTGCATATATATTTATATATACAGTATATATAGACGTGTGTACATGAGTATGCATATACAGTGGCTTGCAAAAGTTTTCATACCCCTTGAACTTTTCCACATTTTGTCACGTTACAACCACAAATGTAAATGTATTTTATTGGGATTTTATGTGATAGACCAACACAAAGTGGCGCATAATTGTGAAGTGGACGGAAAATGATACATGGTTTTCAAAATTTTTTACAAATAAAAAACTGAAAAGTGTGGCGTGCAAAAGTATTCAGCCCCCTTTACTCTGATACCCCTAAATAAAATCCAGTGCAACCAATTGCCTTCAGAAGTCACCTAATTAGTAAATAGAGTCCACGCGTGTAATCTAATCTCAGTATAAATACAGGCCTCAGAGGTTTGTTAGAGAACATTAGTGAACAAACAGCATCATGAAGCCCAAGGAACACACCAGACCCAACGCAATATTGCACCACTCACGCATAGCCCCCAACTGCGCAGGCGTGTCTCATTTCTCCTCATCCCCCAGCATTCCCTCCCCCTCCAGTTCAGCCTCCCTCTTCAATCCCTAGAGACGGAGGGGTGGTAGAGGGGGAGAGGGAGAGGGGTAGAGAGGTAGGGGGTAGAGAGGGAGAGGGAGGGGGTAGAGAGGGAGGGGGTAGGGGGCAGTGGGGTGGGGGAATGTAGAGAGGGAGAGGGAGGGGAGTAGAGAGGGAGGCTAGAGCGAGGGGGATGGGGTAGAGAGACAGAGAGGGAGGCGGTAGAGAGAGGGACGGAGGGGGGTAGAGAGAGAGATATGGAGGGGGTAGAGGGATAGGAGAGGGGTAGAGTGGGAGGGAGGGTAGAGAGGGAGGGGTAGAGAGGGTGGAAAGGGGGTAGAGAGGCAGTGGGGGGTGAGGATAGAGAGGGAGAGGGAGGGGAGTAGAGAGGGAGGGTAGAGGGAGGGGGAGGGGGTAGAGGGAGGAGGGAGGGGTAGAGTGGGAGGGGGTAGAGAGGGAGGGGGCAGAGAGGGTGGGAGTTAGGGTAGATAGAGAGGGGGCCATCCTCCGCCACCCCCACCTCCCTCCTACACACACCCCCCCTCCATCTCCCTCTACCACCCCACTCCTCCTCATTTCCCTCATCCTCCTCCCCTGGCTCCCATTCCCTGACGCAGGACCGAACCAGGTGGCAGAGCTGCGCCAGGGCCTGGTTCTCATACTCGGCTCGGCCTTGGCCGTAGGCTCCAGCCATCAGCTTGGCCACCGCTTGGGCTCCAGTCCAGGCCCCGACATCATCTCCGGGCTCGTCCCTGACTCTGGACCCAGGCTGGTCCTTGGTTCCAGCGGCGGCTTCTTTCCCCAGGCTCGGCCCTCACTCCAGCTCCAGCACCAGGCGGCACCGCCCTCACCACCGAGCGCCGGGTGCCGGCAGCTGCCACACGGGCGCTGGAGTTCCCCTCCCTCCCGGAGTGTCCCGTCCTGCCTTGCGAGTCCATTGTGACATCACTCGGGGTCTTTGGGCTGTTTTTTAGACTTTAAACGATTACAAACTTCAGAAATATAGGTGGGAATGCGACGGGAAGATATTTATCGCCTCGATGGGAAAAATGTGAATAGAATGTGTGAAAATGGGAAGGCTGGGGCCTATCGTTTGGAAGAAAATAGGAATTAACCAGATATTGACACACACACACACACACAGCCACTAACAAGATGAAGAGTTTTAGTATTATTGAGATATATAGTCTGTGGAAGGGTCTGTGGAAGACCAGAAACATCACCGATATATATATATATATATATCGGTGATGTTTCTGGTCTTCCACAGGGAGGAGTTCCACTATATATATATATATATATATAGGTGTGTGTGTGGATGTGTGTATAGATCATGTCACTAACCCTCGGCAGACAAAAGTGTTGGGAGAAACTCAGCGGGTGCGGCAGCATCTATGGAACGAAGGAAATAGGCAACGTTTCGGGCCGAACCCCTTCTTCAGACTGATGTAGGGTGGGGGGGTGGAAAGAAGAAAGGAAGAGGAGGAGCCGGAGAGCTGAGAAGGGGAGGAGACAGCAAGGGCTACCGGAAATTGGAGAAGTCAATGTTCAAGCTGCTGGGGTGCAGACTGCCCAAGCGGAATATGAGGTGCTGCTCCTCCAATTTCCGGTGGTGTTCACTCTGGCCATGCCACTAGCCCTCTTATCTTAAGGGGTTGGACAGGCTAGATGCAGGAAGATTGTTCCCGATGCTGGGGAGGTCCAGGACAAGGGGTCACAGCTTAAGGATAAGGGGGAAATCCTTTAGGACCGAGATGAGAAGGACTTTTTTCACACAGAGAGTGGTGGGTCTCTGGAACTCTCTGCCACAGAGGGTAGTTGAGGCCAGTTCATTGGCTATATTTAAGAGGGAGTTAGATGTGGCCCTTGTGGCTAAAGGGATCAGAGGGTATGGAGAGAAGGCAGGTACGGGATACTGAGTTGGATGATCAGCCATGATCATATTGAATGGCGGTGCAGGCTCGAAGGGCCGAATGGCCTACTCCTACACCTAATTTCTATGTTTCCATGTTTCTAATGCATGGTAAGTGTTGGAGCTGTCCCTTACAATGTCTTACCTCACCCATGGTGACTTCCCTTGTCATGATGTATTCATCGTGTTCCTTCTTCATGACTGTTTTCTTGGTCAGAGAATGTTCCTTCAGCTGCGACCCAGCCAACCAAAAAAAAAAACAGATGAGAGAATTGCTGTCAGCGTGTACAGTATACCCCATTGAAACATAAAATCAGACAACACAGCAATGTGTCCTTTCCACCCACCCTGTCCTTAGTTATCCTATCAGGCAAGGGGGTACAGAAGTGTGAAAACACACACCTCCAGGTTTAGTTTAATTCGGTTCAAAAGATACAGCACGGAAGCAGGCCCACCGAGTCCCCCCCGCACACTAACACTACCCCTCTCCACACACTGGGGACAATTTACACTTACACCAAAACCAATTAACCTCCAAACCTCTACGTCTTTGGAGTGTGGGAGGAGACCGAAGATCTCGGAGAAAACCCACATGGTCGGCGGGGAGAGCGTACACACTCCGGAAAGACAGCCCCCGTGGTCGGGATCGAACCCGGGTCTCCAGCGCTGCAAGCACTGAGAGGCAGCAATACCGCTGCACCACCGAGCCGCCCGGGACTAATTTAGGGACTGTTTCTTCCCAGCTATAACCATCCTATCGCCAACTAGAGAGCGGTCCTGAGCTACTATCTACCTCACTGGGGACCCTCGGACTATCTTTAATCGGACTTTAACGAACATGAATTTGGGTTTAGTTTAGTTTTGTTTATTGTCACGTGTAGCGAGCACAGTGAACAGCTTTTGTCGCATGCTATCCAGTCAGCGGGAAGACAATACACGATTACAATCGAGCCGTCCGCAGTGTCCAGATACAGGATAAATGGAAGAACATTTAGTGCAAGATAATGTCCAGTGAAGTCCGATTAAAGATAGTCTGAGGGTCTCCAGTGAGGTCAGATACTCGTTAGTTGCTGGTAGGATGGATCAGTTGCCTGAGAACCTGCCCTCTTTATCCTTTAGGAGGTAGACAAAAAAATGCTGGAGAAACTCAGTGGGTGAGGCAGCATCTATGGAGAAAAGGAAAAGGCAACTTGCCTTATTTCAGGGTAAACATACCGGCCAACTTGCCATATCTAAACTAGTCCCACCTGCCTGCGTTTGGCCCATAAACCTGTCCTACCCATGTACCTGTCTAACTGTTTCTTAACCATTGTGAAGGTCCCTGCCTCATCTCTCTCCTCCGGCAGCTCGTCCATACACCTACCACCCTTTGCGTAAAAAAGCTACCCCTCAGATTCCTATTAAATCTTTCCCCCCCTCACCTTAAAACTATGTCCTCTGGTTGTCGATTCCCCTACTCTGGGCAAGAGACTCTGTGCGTCTACCCGATCTATTCCTCTCAATATTTTGTACACCTCCATAAGATCACCCCTTATCCTCCTGAGCTCCAGGGGAATAGAATCCTAGCCGTCTCAACCTCGCCCCATAGCTCAGGCCCTCGAATCCTGGCAACATCGACATCAAGGTGGCACGGTGGCGCAGCGGTAGAGTTGCTGCCTCACAGCGCCAGAGACCCGGGTTCGATCCTGACTACCGTTGCTGTCTGTACGGAGTTTGTACATTCTCTTCAGGACATACGTGGATTTTCTCCAAGATTGTCGGTTTCCTACCACACTCTAAAGACGTACAGGTTTGTAAGTTAATTGGCTTGGTGTAAATGTACAATTGTAGGTTAATTGGCTTCTGTAAATTGCCCCTTGTGTGTAGGGAGTGGATGACAAAGTTTGTTAATTGGCTTTGCGTATCAATGTAAAATTGTCCCTAGTGCGTTAAAGGCCTGTCCCACTTGGCTGTCATTCGTGCACCATTTACGCGACCTGCTAGCGTGTGGGTAGTGCGGGACGGGCGCATGGATTGGCGTGGAGAAGGGTGGACTTCGCCCTGCACTAAATCTTCGTGCGCAACCGGCCTGTCGCGTAACTGACGGCCAAAGTGGGACAGGCCCAAGACCCTGGCGCGACGCAACGTCTCACCTCCAACAGCAGCAGAAGCAGGCAAACGATCGCCGGGCTCGTCCTGGGGCTCACGGCCGTTGCGGATCTGGATCCGCCCCCACTCCTACTCCCAGAGCGGGGCCAAGACGATTGGATAGACACAAAATGCTGGAGCAACTCAGCGGGACCGGCAGCATCTCAGGAGTGAAGCAGCGAGTGACGTTTTGGGTCAAGACTCTGCTACAGTCTCGACCTGAAACGTCACCCATTCCTTCTCTCCAGAGATGCTGCCGGCCCCGCTGAGTTACTCCAGCGTTTTGTGTCTATCTTCAAATGATGTCACGCGCTCCAGACGGCTGTGCAGACGCACGATGATGCACGAGACCGTCGCGCGTCAGTCACTGCCGGCCTGTCGAGTAAATGACGGCCATGTGGGACAGGCCCTTTAGTGTGCGGGGACCGCTGGTCGGTGCGGGCTCGGTAGGCCGAAGGGCCTGTTTCTGCGCTGCATCTCTAAACTAATCTAAAAAACAGCAACATCACTGCCAACCATTTTAAATTTATAATCCTTATTTTGATCTCAGACATGGACGGAAACATTCAGTGATAAGGCAGTGAATGACCTTGATATATTCTTGGTGCTGAAGCTCCACTGTTTCAAGAGTACCGGAGATGCGAGCTGGAAAAGAAAGCTGCCATTTAGAAGTTAATTGTTGATGCTTTATTATCACATATCTTTAGTCAGAGGATAGTTAATCTGAGGAACCCATTGCCACAGAGGGCTGCGGCCAGTTCAGTGGATATTTTTAAGAGCTAGACAAATTCTTGGTTAGAATGGGCGTCAGGGGTTATGGGGCGAAGGCAGGAAAATGGGAGTAGGAGGCAGAGATCAGCCATGACTGAATAGCGGAGTAGACTCGATGGGCTGAAAGGTCTAATTCTACTCTAGGAGTCCGCACCAACCAGCGATCCCCATACACTAACCTACACACACTAGGGACAATTTATAATTTACAGAAACCAATTAACCTACAAACCTGCACACTTTTGGCGTGTGGGAGGAATCTGGAGCACCCGGAGAAAACCCACGCAGGTCACGGGGAGAAACTCCGTACAGACAGCCTCAGTAGTCAGGATTGAACCCGGGTCTCTGGCGCTGTAAGGCAGCAACTCTACCTGCTGTAAAATGGTGGATTATGCTGGGACTGGAAAAGTCTGTGAGGTCGGGTAGATGCACAGAGTCTCTCCCACTAGTGGAAACATCCTCTCCATATCCACTCCATCCTGGCCTTTCACTATTATGGGGAAAAGGCAGGAAAATGGGATTAGGAGGCAGAGATCATCGATGGGCCGAATGGCCTAATTCCACCCCTGTAGCTTGTGAACTTGTGCGATATGTCATGGTGAGATCCTTTGCTTTGCGTACCATACAAAAGGTATACAAAGAGTCGCCATGTATAAGGCACTGGCAAAGTTACAAAATACTCGATGTAGTACAGGCGGTAGAGTTGCTGCCTTACAGCAAATGAAGCGTCGGAGACCTGGGTTGCATCCCGACTACGGGTGCTGTCTGTACGGAGTTTGTACGTTCTCCCCGACACTTGCGTGGGTTTCCTCCGAGATCTTCGGTTTCCTCCCACACTCCAAAGACTTGCAGGTTTGTTGGTTAATTGGCAAGGTATAAGTGGCCCTGACCTACTGAGTTACTCTGGCATTTTGCGTCTTTTCTTAGTAAACCAATGATTTTGGACTTTTAGAGATACAGCCCTTTGGCCCACAGTGTCCACACCAACCAGCTGGCACTATCGTACACACTAGGGGCCGATTTACAATTTTGCCAAAGCCAATGAACCTACAAACCTGTCCGTCTTTGGAGCGTGAGAGGAAACTGGAGCACCCGGAGAAAACTCACGCAGGTCACGGTGAGAACAATAGACAATAGACAATAGGTGCAGGAGTAGAGGCCATTCGGCCCTTAGAGCCAGCACCACCATTCAATGTGATCACGGCTGATCATCCCCAATCAGTACCCCGTTCCTGCCTTCTCCCCATATCCCCTGACTCCGCTATCTTTAAGAGCCCTATCTAGCTCTCTCTAGAAAGCGAATGTGATCATACAACAGAACGTATAAACTTTGTGCAGTCAGCACCCGTGGTCAGGATCGAACCCTGATGCTTTATGATCCTTGATGAGGTTAAAGCTCATACTGCACACATGCGTGTTTCCCGATGTTGGGGGAGTCCAGAACCAGGGGCCACAGTTTTAGAAGGGGTAGGCCATTTAGAACAGAGATGAGGAAACACTTTTTCACACAGAGTTGTGAAGCTGTGGAATTCTCTGCCTCAGAGGGTGGTGGAGGCAGATTCTCTGGATGCTTTCAAGAGAGAGCTAGATAGGGCTCTTAAAGATAGCGGAGTCAGGGGGATATGGGGAGAAGGCAGGTACGGGATACTGATTGTGGATGATCAGCCATGATCACATTGATGACGGTGCTGGCTCGAAGGGCCGAATGGCCTCTACTCCTGCACCTATTGTCTATTGTATGTTGTCACACTAAGATTACACAGCGGCACAGTAACGCAGTGCCAGAGACCCGGATTCGATCCTGAACTCGGGTGCTGTCTGTGTGGGGTCTGTACGTTCTCTCTGTGACCGCGTGGGTTTTCTCCGGGTGCTCCGGTTTCCTCCCACACTCCAAAAATGTGCGTGTTTGTTGGTTGATTGGCTTCTGTAAATTGCTCCTAAAATGCAGGTGGTGGACGTGAATGTAGGTTAACATAGAACTAGTGTGAACTGGTGATCGATGGTCAGTGTGAACTGTTTGAAGACGAATGTAGGTCCCTTACAGACGGAGACAGGTGAATTTATAATGGGAATCAAGGATGTGGCAGAACACTTGAACAAGTACTTTGATTCTGTCTTCAATAAGGAAGACACAAACAATCTAGTGGACCGAGGATCTAATGGGAGGGAGGAATCTGCATTAGTCAGAAAATTGTGTTAGGTAAACTGCTAGGACTGAAGGCAGATAAATCTCCAGGGCCTGATGGTCTGCATCCCTGAGTACTCAAGAACCTGGCCCAGAAATCGTAGATTCATTGGTGATCATTTTCCAATGTACTCTCGACTCTGGATCAGTTCCTGTGGACTGGAGGGCAGCCAATGTAACTCCACTTTTTAAGAAAGGAGGGAGAGAGAAAACAGGGAATTATAGACCAGTTAGCGTGACATCGGTAGTGGGGAAGATGCTGGAGTCGATTATTAAAGATGTTTTAGCAGCGCATTTGGAAAGCAGTGACAGGATCGGTCAAAGTCAGCATGGATTTATGAAGGGGAAACCATGCTTGACTAATCTTTTGGAATTTGTTTCGAGTTTGTAACAAGTAGAATGGATAAGGGAGAGCCAGTGGATGTGGTGTATCTGGAACTTCAAAAAAGCCTTTGACAAGGTCCCACACAAGAGATTAGTGTGCAAAATTAGAGCACATGGTATTGGGGGTAAGGCATTGACATGGATAGAGAACTGGTTGGCAGACAGGAAGCAAAGAGTAGGAATTAACGAGTCCTTTTCAGAATGGCAGCTCAGTGACCAGTGGGGTGCCACAAGGCTCGGTGCTGGGACCCCAGTTGTTTACAATATATATTAACAATTTAGACGAGGGAATTAAATGCAACATCTCTATGTTTGTGGATGACACAAAGCTGGGTGGCAGTGTGAGCTGCAACGAGGATGCTATAAGGCTGCAGGGTGACTTGGATAGGTTGGGTGAGTTGGCAGAAGCATGGAAGATGCAGTATAATGTGGATAAATTAGAGGTTTTCCACTTTGGTGGCAAGAACAGGCATATTATTATCTGAATGGTGTCAGATTAGGAGAAAGGGAGGTGCAATGAGACCTGGGTGTACTTGTACATCAGTCACTGAAAGTAAGCATGCAGGTTCAGCAGGCAGTGAGGAAAGCTGATGGCGTGCTGGCCTTCGAGAGGATTTGAGAAATTGCGAGAGGATTTGAATTTAGGAGCAAGGAGGTCCTACTGCAGTTGTACAGGGCCCTGGTGAGACTGCACCTGGAGTACTGTGTGCATTTTTGGTCTCCTAATTTGAGGAAGGATATTCTTGCTATTGAGGGAGTGCAGCGTAGGTTCACCAGGTTAATTCCTGGGATGATGGGACTGATGCATGATGCAAGAATGGGTCGACTGGGCTTGTATTCGCTGGAATTTAGAAGGATGAGAGGGAATCTTTTAGAAACATATGACATTTTTAGAGGATTGGACAGGCTAAAAATTCCCGATGTTGGGGGAGTCCAGCACTAGGGGTCACAGTTTAAGAATAAGGGGTAGGCCATTTAGGACTGAGATGAGGAAAAATGTTTTCACCCAGAGAGTTGTGAATCTGTGGAATTCTCTGCCACATAAGGCAGTGGAGGCCAATTCACTGGATGTATTCAGGAGAGTTAGATTTAGCTCTTAGGGCTAACGGAATCAAGGGATATGGGGAGAAAGCCGGAACTGGGTATTGATTTTGGAAGATCAGCCATAATCACATTGAATGGCGGTGCTGGCTCGAAGGGCCGAATGGCCTACTCCTGCACCTGCTTTCTATGTTTCTAGATTTCTCTGTTTCCATGCTTGAAACTAAATGGAACTAACGTAAACTAAACTAAATTAAATTAAACTAAACTTCTTCACACAGTATCCCAATTATACTGCATGCTGTTACCAGTGAAATCACAGACATGAGGAACTGCAGATGGCGGTTTGCAATAAATAGGCAAAGTGCTGGAGTAACTGAGCGGGCCAGACAGCATCTCTGGAGAACGTGGATAGGTGATGTTTTGGGTTGGAAATTATATTAGGTTCTGTGTACGTATGTATGTATCTGTGTGTGTTTATTCATGTACCCGTATGTGTGTGTGTGTGTGTGTGTGTGTGTGTGTGTGTGTGTGTGTGTGTGTGTGTGTGTGTGTGTGTGTGTGTGTGTGTGTGTATATGTATCTACCTGAGTGAGTGTGTGTGTGTGTGTGTCTGTCTGTCTATATGTGTGTATGTGTGTCTTTGTATGTGTGTGTGCGTGCATGTGTGTATACATGTATCTGTGTGCAGGTGCATGTGTGTATGCATCAGTGTATGTGTGTGTCTGCCTTTGTGTGTGTGTCTGCCTTTGTGTGTGTGTCTGTATGTACCTCTGTGTGTGTGTGTCTGTACGTACCTCTGTGTGTGTGTGTGTATATATACCTCTGTGTGTGTGTGTGTGTCTGTGTCTGTCTGTACGTACCTCTGTGTGTGTGTGTATATATACCCCTGTGTGTGTGTGTCTGTACGTACCTCTGTGTGTGTGTGTATATATACCTCTGTGTGTGTGTCTGTACGTACCTCTGTGTGTGTGTGTATATATACCTCTGTGTGTGTGTGTGTATATATACCTCTGTGTGTGTGTGTATATATACCTCTGTGTGTGTGTGTGTATATATACCTCTGTGTGTGTGTGTCTGTACGTACCTCTGTGTGTGTGTGTATATATACCTCTGTGTGTGTGTGTGTGTGTGTGTCTGTCTGTCTGTACGTACCTCTGTGTGTGTGTGTGTGTGTATATATATCTGTGTGTGTGTGTGTGTGTGTGTGTGTGTGTGTATATATACCTCTGTGTGTGTGTGTGTGTGTGTGTTTCTGTACGTACCTCTGTGTGTGTGTGTATATATACCTCTGTGTGTGTGTGTGTGTGTGTGTGTGTGTGTATATATACCTCTGTGTGTGTGTGTGTGTGTGTGTGTGTATATACCTCTGTGTGTGTGTGTGTGTGTGTGTGTGTGTGTGTGTGTGTATATATACCTCTGTGTGTGTGTGTGTGTGTGTGTGTATATATACCTCTGTGTGTGTGTGTGTGTGTGTGTCTGTACGTGTGTGTGTGTGTATATATACCTCTGTGTGTGTGTGGTAAATATATCTGTGTGTGTGTATATATACACCTCTGTTTGTGTGTGTCTGTACGTATCTCTGTGTGTGTGTGTATATATACCTGTGTGTGTGTGTCTGTACGTACCTCTCTGTGTGTGTGTATATATACCTGTGTGTGTGTGTATATATACCTGTGTGTGTGTGTATATATACACCTGTGTGTGTGTGCGTATATATACCTCTGTGTGTGTGTGTATATATACCTGTGTGTGTATATATACCTCTGTGTGTGTGTGTGTGTGTGTGTGTGTGTGTGTGTCTGTACGTACCTCTGTGTGAGTGTGTATATATACCTGTGTGTGTGTGTGTGTGTATATATACCTGTGTGTGTGTGTGTATATATACCTCTGTGTGTGTGTGTATATATACCTCTGTGTGTGTGTGTACATATACCTCTGTGTGTGTGTGTGTGTCTGTACGTACCTCTGTGTGTGTGTGTATACCTCTGTGTGTGTGTATGTCTGTACGTACCTCTGTGTGTGTGTGTATATATACCTCTGTGTGTGTGTGTATATATACCTCTGTGTGTGTGTGTATATATACCTCTGTGTGTGTGTGTGTCTGTACGTACCTCTGTGTGTGTGTGTGTGTGTGTGTGTATATATACCTCTGTGTGTGTGTGTGTGTGTGTGTGTGTGTGTGTATATATACCTCTGTGTGTGTGTGTGTATATATACCTCTGTGTGTGTGTGTGTGTGTGTGTGTGTGTGTGTGTGTATATACCTCTGTGTGTGTGTGTGTGTGTATATATACCTCTGTGTGTGTGTGTGTCTATATATACCTCTGTGTGTGTGTGTGTCTATATATACCTCTGTGTGTGTGTGTGTATATATACCTCTGTGTGTGTGTGTGTGTGTATATATACCTGTGTGTGTGTGTGTGTGTGTGTGTATATATACCTGTGTGTGTGTATGTGTGTGTGTGTGTGTGTGTGTGTGTGTGTGTGTATATATACCTGTGTGTGTGTGTGTGTGTGTGTGTATATATACCTGTGTGTGTGTGTGTGTGTGTGTGTGTGTGTGTGTGTGTGTGTGTGTGTGTGTGTGTGTGTGTGTATATATACCTCTGTGTGTGTGTGTGTGTGTATATATACCTCTGTGTGTGTGTGTGTCTATATATACCTCTGTGTGTGTGTGTGTATATATACCTCTGTGTGTGTGTGTGTGTGTGTATATATACCTGTGTGTGTGTGTGTGTGTGTGTGTATATATACCTCTGTGTGTGTGTGTGTGTGTGTGTGTGTGTGTGTGTGTGTGTGTATATATACCTCTGTGTGTGTGTGTATATATACCTCTGTGTGTGTGTGTGTATATATACCTCTGTGTGTGTGTATATACGTGTGTGTGTGTGTGTATATACCTGTGTGTGTGTGTGTGTGTGTGTGTGTGTGTGTCTGTCTGTACGTACCTCTGTGTGTGTGTGTGTGTGTATATATACCTCTGTGTGTGTGTGTGTGTGTGTCTGTCTGTACGTACCTCTGTGTGTGTGTGTATATATACCTCTGTGTGTGTGTGTGTGTGTGTGTTGCCGTTCCTCGGATGGGGACGGGGGACGGGGGACGGGGGACGGGACGTAGGTGACCTACCTGAGATGGAGGTGCCGCAGGGGATGCTGTCGATGGAGCCATGGCTGTTGGCACTCACCCCGACGCCGGGCGATCCGTTGCAGATGATGTGATGGAAGGAGATGGTAAATTCACCCAGCTCTTTGCCCGTGTCCGAAATCGTCACCAGGGAATCAGTGAAGTAGGTCAATGTCAGTTCGTCCAAAGCTGAAATAGACAATTTAAAAGAGTCATACAGCGTGGAAAACAGGCCCCTTGGCCCGACTTCAGTCCCTCCTGCCAGATGGGGGAGTGACCGGGGTTGACACTAGACTAAAGGGCCTGTCCCACTTACACAATTTTTTTCGGCGACTTGCCGGCGCCCGTCATAGGCTGCAGCAGGTCGCCGAAATCTTTCAACGTTGAAAATCCAGCGGCGACCAGAAAAAGGTACGACTCTTTGGGTGACTACCCACCACCAAACAGGCGGCACCTGTACCTATGAGGTAGATGGTAGTTTAACTTGGCATCATGCCTGACAGGGACGTCGCAGGAGGAATGACCTGTTCCTGTGCTGTTCCATGTAAAAGGATCCTGTATGCGCGCAGTCCCCATCTCCACACCCACACACACACGCCACACAATAGCAACACTACATTGCAAGGAAAACTCGGCAAAACTGGGCTGGTTCAAACCCTTGGCAAGGGTATAGTCATAGAGAGATAGAGCGTGGAAACATAGAAACATAGAAAAATAGGTGCAGGAGTAGGCCATTTGGCCCTTCGAGCCTGCACCGCCATTCAATGTGATCATGGCTGATCATCCAACTCAGTATCCTGTACCTGCCTTCTCTCCATACCCTCTGATCCCTTTAGCCACAAGTGCCACATCTAACGCCCTCTTAAATATAGCCAATGAACTGGCCTCAACTACCTTCTGTGGCAGAGAATTCCAGAGACTCACCACTCTCTGTGTAAAGAATGTTTTCCTCATCTCAGTCCTAAAGGAATTCCCCCTTATCCTTAGACTGTGACCCCTTGTTCTGGACTCCCCCAACATCGGGAACAATCTTCCTGCATCTAGCTTGTCCAACCCCTTAAGAATTTTGTAAGTTTCTATAAGATCCCCCCTCAGATTCAGATTCAGATTCAGATTCAATTTTAAATCTGTACAGTACAGAGACAACAAAATGCATTTAGCATCTCCCTGGAAGAGCGACACAGCTCTAAATGAGGTTAATTTAAATGAGGTCTTTAGCTCAATTCTCTAAATTCCAGCGAGTACAAACCGAGTCTATCCAGTCTTTCCTCATATGAAAGTCCTGACATCCCAGGAATCAGTCTGGTAAACAGAAGGCCCTTCTGCCCAACTTGTCCACACACTGGCCAACGTGCCCCGTCTACATTAGTCCCACCCGTCTGCACTTGGCCCATATCCCTCTAAACCTGTCCTATCCATGTATCCATGATCTGGTATTTTGTTGGTCCACATGCTTGATCAATGGTGTTTTATTATCAATGTTTTATTATTATTAATGTTTAGTGTTTTCTGAGTCATTCATAACTGTCACTGTATGTCACATTGTTACTTGTGGGCGGAGCACCAAGGCAAATTCCTTGTATGTGAATACTTGGCCAATAAACTTACTTACTTACTTACCTGTCTAAACGTTTATTAAACGTCATAGTAACTGTCTCAACTACCTCTCCCGGCCGCTCGTTCCATACACCCACCACCCTTTGCGTAAAAAATCATGTCCCTCAGGTTCTGATTAAATCTTTCCCCCCTCACCTTAAACCTAAGTTTGCTGGTTCTCGATTCCCCTACTCTGCGTAAAATACTACACTTTTATCCCATCTATTTCTCTCATGATCTTGTACACCTCGGAAAGATCACCTCCCCCACCCCCCTCCCCCCTCCATCCGCCCCCCTCCCCCTGCCTTCCCTCCATCCGCCCCCCTCCATCCGCCCCCTCCATCCGCCCCCCTCCATCCGCCCCCCTCCATCCGCCCCCCTCCATCCGCCCCCCTCCCCCTGCCTTCCCTCCATCCGCCCCCCTCCATCCGCCCCCCTCCATCCGCCCCCCTCCATCCGCCCCCCTCCATCCGCCCCCCTCCATCCGCTCCCCCTCCATCCGCCCCCCTCCATCCGCCCCCCTCCCCCTGCCTTCCCTCCATCCGCCCCCCTCCATCCGCCCCCCTCCATCCGCCCCCCTCCATCTGCCCCCCTCCATCCGCCCCCCTCCATCCGCCCCCCTCCATCCGCCCCCCTCCATCCGCCCCCCTCCATCCGCCCCCCCTCCAACGCACCAAGGAATAAAGTCCGAGCCTGCTCAACCTCTCCTTATAGCTCATACCCGCCAGTCCTGGAAGCATACCTGTAAATCTTCAGCGCCTCATTCCCAGCTTAACATCTTTCCTATATAGGAAATTTGCTCCCGATACTTGGGGGCATTCCGCCTGCATGGATCCGAAGGCAACTCTGGCACTGTCTCGTCGTGCCATGGACCCAGATCACCTCCTCCATCAGGCTATCAGCAGAGAGCAGAGGCCACCCCGACTGAAGTCCCGTCACCCCTTTGCTCCACATGGGAAACAACTCCTAGCATCCATCCAGCCAACTGAGACAAAAGCACACCGGATAGCCACCAAGTGGTCACAGGAGTGGAAGGCAACCTCATCCCCATTACACAGCTGCATCTCTTCACCACATAAAAGCTGTCCAGGGTCTGACCTCCCCAGAGGAGCATGGGCGAAGCTCAACAGACTTGGTACTGGAGTTGGGCGTTTCGACGCCAGCGTGTGGAGATGGGGGCTCCCTCCCTCCGCCAGAGCCCAGCCTGTGAATGCGGAGCAGAACTACAGACAGCCAACCATGTCATCTCTGGGTGCCCGCTCTACCACCCAACAAATGGAGCTCTGTCAGGGCCTGGCAGACATTGACGCCGACAGAGACAACAACCTGGCTGCTCAACGTCCGGCTTGAGATCTAACTATTCCTTTGGTTTATGTTTCATTCGCAAGAAAATCTTTCCTATAATACGGTGACCAAAACTGAACGCAATACTCTAAAGGCTGCCTCACCGATGTCTTGAACAACTGCGACATGACCTCCCAACCTCTGTACTGAATACTTAACAGTAGCCGCCGCCTGCATGTATGTTTTCCCCGTGATCTGCGTGGGTTTTCTCCGGGAGCTCCGGTTTCCTCCCACACTCCAAAGGCGTACAGGTCGGTGGGTTACTTGGCTGGCCCCTGGTGTAGGATAGTGGTAATGGGCGGTGATCTCTGGTCAGCACAGAATAGGTGGGCCGAAAGGCCTGATGCCATCGTTGTATCTCTAAAACTAAAAATGGACCGCCAAAGATGTCCAGGTTGGTGGGTTAATTTGCATCGGTAACAATTGTAAATTATCCCTAGTGTGTGCAAGATAGTATACAATAGACAATAGGTGCAGGAGTAGGCCATTCGGCCCTTCGACCCAGCACCGCCATTCACTGTGATCATGGCTGATCATCCCCAATCAGTATCCCGTTCCTGCCTTCTCCCTATATCCCCTGACTCCGCTATCTTTAAGAGCCCTATCTAGCTCTCTCTTGAAAGTATCCAGAGAACCGGCCTCCACCGCCCTCCGAGGCAGACAACTCTCTGTGTGAAAAAGTGTTTCCTCGTCTCCGTTCTAAATGGCTTACCCCTTATTCTTAAACAGTGGCCCCTGGTTCTGGACTCCCCCAACACCGGGAACATGTTTCCTGCCTCTAGCGTGTCCAAACCCTTAATAATCTTATATGTTTCAATAAGCTTCCCTCTCATCCTTCTAACCTCCAGAGTGTACCAGCCCAGCCGCTCCATTCTCTCAGCATATGACAGTCCCGCCACCCCAGGAATTAACCTTGTCAACCTTCGCTGCACTCCCTCAATAGCAAGAATGTCCTTCCTCAAATTAGGGGACCAAAACTGCACACAATACTCCCGGTGTGGTCTCACTAGGGCCCTGTACAACTGCAGAAGGACCTCTTTGCTACTTTTCTCAACTTCTCTTGTTATGAAGGCCAACATGCCATTGGCTTTCTTCACTGCCTGCTGTACCCGCATGCTTACTTTCATTGACTGATGAACAAGGACCCCCAGATCACCCCAGATGTACTGGGGGAGGTGATCGCTGGTCGGCGTGGACTCTGTGCGCCAGAGGGCCTGTTTCCGTGCTGCATCTCTAATCTCTGGTCAAGAAGGAACTGCAGATGCTGGAAAATCGAAGGTAGACAAAATTGCTGGAGAAACTCAGCGGGTGCGGCAGCATCTATGGAGCGAAGGAAATAGGCAATGTTTCGGCCCGAAACGTTGCCTGTAGATGCTGCCGCACCCGCTGAGTTTCTCCAGCAATTTTCTCTAATCTCTGGAGCACCTCTAAAGTCTAAAGGGAAAGAGTGAGGAGGCAGATTTTGCCTGGACTCTGAACGGTTTTGAGAGTCACGGAAATGGTACATTACCCACAAAGGGTTTAATTCAATAGAATGTACAAATCCAATTAATGTACAAATGTCAATTAATGTACAAATCCGCGTGTCTTTGGAGTGTGTGAGGAAACTGGAGCACCCAAGGAAAACCCACACAGTCACGGGAAGAACGTACAAACTCCATATAGCCAACATCCGTAGACAATAGGTGCAGGAATAGGCCAGTTGGCGCTTCGAGCCGGCACCGCCATTCACTATGATCGTGGCTGATCATCCCCAATCAGTACCCCGTTCCTGCCTTCTCCCCATGTCCCCTGACTCCGCTATCTTTAAGAGCCCTATCCAGCTCTCACTTGAACGCACCCAGAGAACCGGCCTCCACCGCCCTCTGAGGCAGAGAATCCACACACTCACCACTCTCTGTGAGAAAAAGTGTTTCCTCATCTCCATTCTAAATGGCTTGCCCCTTATTCTTAAACTGTGTGTGTGGCCCCTGGTTCTGGACTCCCCCAACATCGGGAACATGTTTCCTGCCTCTAGCGTGTCCTAGCCTTTAACAATCTTTCCAAGCCCTTAACAATTCCAGACCGCTGGTGCAGCTCTGCGGTAAGGGCCGTACTTACTGATTGAAGCCAGGAAATCGATGGCCTCTGGACTGGCCTTGGGCAAGGATGGCGGAGGCGGTGGCGGTGATGGTGGTGTCGCCTCTGCAGGATGACCCGGGGACGTCTGCTCTCTCTCCGTCGTCAGGCTGGCCGGTTGCCCCTCGGACGCGTTCCGCTCCGAGACTTTTGTGTCTTCCATGGCCGCCCTCCCCGGGGGCGTGGTCATTCGGATGGCCCACGGCATCGGAGGCGGCGTCCGCTCTGTCGGGGTTGCCAGCTAATAAGTCATGGGAGCACAATTAGGCCATTCGGCCCGTCGAGTCTACTCTGCCATTCCATCCCGACACACCAGCCATGATCACATTAACCATATAATATAACCATATAACATTTACAGCACGGAAACAGGCCTTCCCGGCCCTTCCAGTCCGTGCCGACCATTTATTTTCCCCTAGTCCCATCTACCTGCACTCAGACCATACCCCTCCATTCCCTTCCCGTCCATATACCTATCCACTTTACTTTTAAATGTTAAAATCGATCCTACCTCCACCACTTCTGCAGGAAGATCATTCCACACAGCCACCACTCTCTGAGTAAAGAAGTTCCCCCTCATGTTACCCCTAAACTTCTGTCCCTCAATTCTCATGTCATGCCCTCTTGTTTGAATCTTCCCTACCCTCAATGGGAAAAGCTTATCCATGTCAACTCTGTCTATCCCTTTCATCATTTTAAAGACCTCAATCAAGTTCCCCTTAACCTTCTGCGCTCCAAAGAATAAAGACCTAACTTGTTCAACCTTTCTCTGTAACTTAGTTGCTGGAACCCAGGCAACATTCTAGTAAATCTCCTCTGTACTCTCTCTATTTTGTTGACATTGAATGGTGGTGCTGGCTCGAAGGGCAAAATGGCCTACTCCTGCACCTGTTGTTTATTGTCTATTATCTATCTCTCACCCTCTCAGAGAAACATAGACAATAGGTGCAGGAGTAGGCCATTCAGCCCTTCAAGCCAGCACCACCAATCAATGTGATCATGGCTGATCATCCCCAATCAGTACCCCGTTCCTGCCTTCTCCCCATATCCCCTGACTCTGCTATCTTTAAGAGCCCTATCTAGCTCTCTCTTGAAAGTATCTAGAGAACCGGCCTCCACCGCCCTCTGAGGCAGAGAATTCCACAGACTCACAACTCTGTGTGAAAAAGTGTTTCCTCATCTCCGTTCTAAATGGCTTACCCCTTATTCTTAAGGGGTAAATAGGCCATTCGGCCCATAGAGTCGACTCTGCTCTTCCATCCTGACTCATCTATCTTCTCACCCTCTCAGAGAAACATAGAAAATAGGCGCAGGAGTAGGCCATTCAGCCCTTCGAGCCAGCACCACCATTCAATGTGATCATGGATGATCATCCAGAATCAGTGCCCCGTTCCTGCTTTTCCCTCCATATCCCATGATTCCGTTAGCCCGAAGAGCTAAATCTAACTCAACCCCATTCTCCTGCCTTCTCCCCATAACAAAAGTTCCTAAGTTTGAGGAGCAGAATTAGGGCATTCGGCCTTGTAGGTCTACTCCGCCATTCAACCAGAGATGATCTAACTTTCCCCCTCAACTCCCATTCTGTCAATCTCCGCTTTAACAATATCCAATGACATGGCCTTCACGGACGTCTGTGGTAATGATTTCCACAGATTCTGCCTTAAGAGAACAAAGGGGTACCCAGGGGGGAGGAATGGGGGGTGGCAGGCAGAAGGTAGGACTGTTCGGTGAGCTCTTGTAACTTTCTTGGCAGCAAAGTGTGGCGACACTTGCCTACCGCCCTGGTGAGGTCTGCGGTATGATTTGACCGGGTTGTACACATGAAACAAAGCATCGCACTGTACCTAGGTCCACGTGACACTAAAGTATCATTGGATCATTGACCTCCTTTACCTCATCCGCAAACTTTGTCTCTCTGAAGGCCACTGGATCTCTCGGAGATGCTGCCCATCCTGTTGCATCTGTCGGGGTTGTCACCTGATAAATTCATGTCATAGAAGCAGAATTAAGCCAATTGGCCCATGGAGTCTATTCCGCCAGTCAATCACGGCTGATCTATCTTTCCCTCTCAACCCCGTGGGGCTGAAGGGCCTGTTTCCATGCCATTGGTGAGCAAGGAGGGCCGTCGGATACAGGCCAAGTGTAGGCAGGTGGGATTAGTGTTGATGATGCAAGTTGGTTGGTGTGGCCAAGTTGGGCAGAAGGGCCTATTTCCACGCGAGGGGGGCCGTCGGTGAGCGAGGGGGGCTGTCGGTGAGAGAGGGGGGCCACTGGAGAGCGAGGGGGGCTGTCGGACATCAAGGGGAGCCACTGGAGAGCGAGGGGGGCTGTCGGTGAGCGAGGGGGGCCACTGGAGAGCGAGTGGAGGGATAAGTGGGCGGGGGGGGGTATGTTGCCACATGCGGCATCAGGTTGAAGATAGGACTAGTAGTCATAAATTCATGTGATAGGAGCAGAATTAGGCCATTCAGCCCATTAGGTCTACTCCGCCATTCAATTGTGGCTGATCTATCTCTCCCTCCCAACCCCATTCCCCTGCCTTCTCCTCATAACCCCTGACACCCATACGAATCAAGAATCTATCTATCTCCGCGTTACAAAATATCCACTGACTTGGCCTCCACAGCCTTCTGTGGCAAAGACTTCAACAGATTCACCGCCCTCTGACTAAAGAGATTCCTCCTCATCTCCTTCCTAAAGGAACGTCCTTTAATTCTGAGGCCACGGCCTCGAGTCCTTGACGCTCCACATCCCCTTTCACTATTCGGTACGTTTCAATGAGGTCCCACCTCCTTCTTCTAAACTCTATGCAGACAGCACCCGTAGTCAGGATGGAACCCGGGTCTCTGGTGCTGCGAGCGCTGTAAAGCAGAACCTCTACTGCTGCACCACCATGGCCGCCCCAGGTCTGCTGTATGATTTAACCGGATTGTATATAACTCACACGTATTTCACACGTGACAATAACGTATCATTAAATTATTAACCACCTTTACCTCATCCGCGAACTTTGTCCCTCTGAAGGACACTGGATCTCTCGGAGATGCTGCCCGTCCTGTTTCATCAGCCGGGGTTGTCACCTAATACGTTCATAGGTCAGAGGAGCAGAATTAGGCCATTTGGCCCATCGAGTCCATTCAATCACTGCTGATCTAACTTTCCCTCCCAACCCCGGCATGTTTTGGTGTGGGCAAGTTTGGCTGAGGCCCTGTTTCCATTCCGTCGGTGAACAAGGAGGGCCGCTGCATGTGGGCCAAATGCAGGCAGGTGGGACTAGTAAACTGAATGTAAGCAAGCAGGTACAGCAGGCAATGAAGAAAGCCAATGGCATGTTGGCCTTCAATAACAAGAGGAGTTGAGTACAGGAGCAAAGAGGTCCTTCTGCAGTTGTACAGGGGCCTGGTGAGACCACACCTGGAGCATTGTGTGTAGTTTTGGTCTCCAAATTTGAGGAAGGACATTCTTGCTGTTGAGGGAATGCAGCGTAGGTTTACCAGGTTAATTCCCGGGATGGCGGGACTGTCATAGATGGCGGGACTGATTGTGGATGATTAGCCATGATCACAGTGAATGGCCAATCTGGCTCGAAGGGCCCAATGGCTTTTTCCTGCACCTATTGTCTATTGTCTATAGTGTATATGAGACATGTTGGCCGGTGTGGGCAAGTTGGGCTGAAGGGTGTGTTTCCGCCGTGTCAGATAGTGAGGGGGGTTGTCAGAAAGAAGGAAGGCCGTCGGTGAGTGAAGCAGGCCTTCGGTGAGCGTGGGGGCCGTCAGAGAGAGAGCGGGCCGTCAGAGAGAGGGGGGCCGTCAGAGAGAGAGGGGGGCCGTCAGAGAGAGAGGGGGGCCGTCAGAGAGAGAGGGGGGCCGTCAGAGAGAGAGGGGGGCCGTCAGAGAGAGAGGGGGGCCGTCAGAGAGAGAGGGGGGCCGTCAGAGAGAGAGGGGCCGTCAGAGAGAGAGGGGGGCCGTCAGAGAGAGGGGGGCCGTCAGAGAGAGAGGGGGGCCGTCAGAGAGAGGGGGGCCGTCAGAGAGAGAGGGGCCGTCAGAGAGAGAGGGGGGCCATCAGTGAGAGAGGGGGGCCTTCAGAGAGAGGGGGGCCGTCAGAGAGAGAGGGGGGCCATCAGAGCCAGAGGGGGGCCGTCAGAGAGAGGGGGGCCGTCACAGAGAGTGGGGGGCCGTCAGAGAGAGGGGGGCCGTCAGAGAGAGGGGGGCCGTCAGAGAGAGGGGGGCCGTCAGAGAGAGAGGGGGGCCGTCAGTGAGAAATGGGGGCCATCATTGAGAGGGGGGCCGTCAGAGAGAGAGGGGCCGTAAGAGAGAGAGAGGGGGGCCGTCAGAGAGAGGGGGGCCGTCAGAGGGGCTGTCAGAGAGAGAGGGGGGGGCCGTTGGTGAGCGTGGAGGGCTGTCAGAGAGAGGGGGCCGACCGAGGGAGAGGGGGGTCGTCGGAGGGAGTGGGGGGTCGTCGGAGGGAGTGAGGGGTCGTCGGAGGAAGGGGGGGTAGTCGGTGAGCGAGGGGGGCCGTCGGTGAGCGAGGGGGGCCACTGGAGAGCGAGTGGGGGGATAAGTGGGTGGGCGGGGGGGGGTATATTGCCACATGCGACATCAGGTTGAAGATAGGACTAGTAGTCATAAATTCATGTGATAGGAGCAGAATTAGGCCATTCAGCCCATTAGGTCTACTCCGCCATTCAATCGTGGCTGATCTATCTCTCCCTCCCAACCCCATTCTCCTGCCTTCTCCTCATAACCCCTGACACCCATACGAATCAAGAATCTATCTATCTCCGCGTTACAAAATATCCACTGACTTGGCCTCCACAGCCTTCTGTGGCAAAGACTTCCACAGATTCACCGCCCTCTGACTAAAGAGATTCCTCTTCATCTCCTTCATAAAGGAACGTCCTTTAATTCTGAGGCCATGGCCTCGAGTCCTTGACGCTCCACATCCCCTTTCACTATTCGGTACGTTTCAATGAGGTCCCACCTCCTTCTTCTAAACTCTATGCAGACAGCACCCGTAGTCAGGATGGAACCCGGGTCTCTGGTGCTGCGAGCGCTGTAAAGCAGAACCTCTACTGCTGCACCACCATGGCCGCCCCAGGTCTGCTGTATCTCAAAGTATTTCACACGTGACAATAACGTATCATTAAATTATTAACCACCTTTACCTCATCCGCGAACTTTGTCCCTCTGAAGGACACTGGATCTCTCGGAGATGCTGCCCGTCCTGTTTCATCAGCCGGGGTTGTCACCTAATACGTTCATAAATCAGAGGAGCAGAATTAGGCCATTTGGCCCATCGAGTCCATTCAATCACTGCTGATCTAACTTTCCCTCCCAACCCCGGCATGTTTTGGTGTGGGCAAGTTTGGCTGAGGCCCTGTTTCCATTCCGTCGGTGAACAAGGAGGGCCGCTGCATGTGGGCCAAATGCAGGCAGGTGGGACTAGTAAACTGAATGTAAGCAAGCAGGTACAGCAGGCAATGAAGAAAGCCAATGGCATGTTGGCCTTCAATAACAAGAGGAGTTGAGTACAGGAGCAAAGAGGTCCTTCTGCAGTTGTACAGGGGCCTGGTGAGACCACACCTGGAGCATTGGGTGTAGTTTTGGTCTCCAAATTTGAGGAAGGACATTCTTGCTGTTGAGGGAGTGCAGCGTAGGTTCACCAGGTTAATTCCCGGGATGGCGGGACTGTCATAGATGGCGGGACTGATTGTGGATGATTAGCCATGATCACAGTGTATGGCCAATCTGGCTCGAAAGGCCCAATGGCTTTTTCCTGCACCTATTGTCTATTGTCTATAGTGTATATGAGACATGTTGGCCGGTGTGGGCAAGTTGGGCTGAAGGGTGTGTTTCCGCCGTGTCAGATAGTGAGGGGGGTTGTCAGTAAGCAAGGAAGGCCGTCGGTGAGTGAAGCAGGCCTTCGGTGAGCGTGGGGGCCGTCAGAGAGAGAGCGGGCCGTCAGAGAGAGGGGGGCCGTCAGAGAGAGAGGGGGGCCGTCAGAGAGAGAGGGGGGCCGTCAGAGAGAAAGGGGGGCCGTCAGAGAGAGAGGGGGGCCGTCAGAGAGAGATGGGGGCCGTCAGAGAGAGAGGGGGGCCGTCAGAGAGAGAGGGGGGCCGTCAGAGAGGGGGCGGGCGTCAGAGAGAGGGGAGCCGCCAGAGAGAGGGGGGGGGGGTGTCAGGGAGAGGGGAGCCGCCAGAGAGAGGGGGGGGGGCGTCAGGGAGAGGGGGCCATCAGAGAGAGGGGGGCCGTCAGAGAGAGAGGGGGGCCGTCAGAGAGAGAGGGGGGCCGTCAGAGAGAGAGGGGGGCCGTCAGAGAGAGAGGGGGGCCGTCAGAGAGAGATGGGGGCCGTCAGAGAGAGAGGGGGGCCGTCAGAGAGAGAGGTAGGCCGTCAGAGAGGGGACGGGCGTCAGAGAGAGGGGAGCCGCCAGAGAGAGGGGGGGGGGGCGTCAGGGAGAGGGGGCCATCAGAGAGAGGGGGGCCGTCAGAGACAGAGGGGCCGTCAGAGACAGAGGGGGGGGGCCGTCAGGGAGAGGGGGCCGTCAGAGAGAGGGGGGCCGTCAGAGAGAGGGGGGCCATCAGACAGAGGGGGCCATCGGAGAGAGGGGGGCCATCAGAGAGAGGGGGGCTGTCAGAGAGAGGGAGGCCGTCAGAGAGAGGGGGCCGTCGGAGAGAGGGGGGCTGTCAGAGAGAGGGGGGCCGTCAGAGAGAGGGGGCCGTCAGAGAGAGGGGGGCCGTCAGAGAGAGGGGGGCCGTCAGAGAGAGGGGGGGGGCGTCAGAGAGAGGGGGCCGTCAGAGAGAGGGGGCCGTCAGAGAGAGGGGGGCCGTCAGAGATAGGGGGCCGTCGGAGAGAGAGGGGGGCCGTCAGAGACAGAGGGGGGGGGCCGTCAGAGAGAGGGGGGAGCCGTCGGAGAGAGGGGGCCGTCAGAGAGAGGGGGCCGTCAGAGAGAGAGGGGGGCCGTCAGAGACACAGGGGGGGGCGTCAGAGAGAGGGGGGCAGTCAGAGAGAGAGGGGGCCGTCAGAGACAGAGGGGGGCCGTCAGAGAGAGGGGGGCCGTCAGAGAGAGGGGGGCCGTCAGAGAGAGAGGGGGGCCATCAGAGGGGCTGTCGGAGAGAGAGGGGGGCCATCGGTGAGCGTGGAGGGCCGTCAGAGAGAGGGGGCCGTCGGTGAGTGAGGGGGGGGCCGACTGAGGGAGAGAGAGGGGGGGTCGTCGGAGGGAGGGGGGGGCCGACGGAGGGATGGGGGGGCCATCAGAGACAGAGGGGGGCCGTCAGAGAGAGGGGGGGGGCCGTCAGAGAGAGAGGGGGGTCGTCAGAGGGGGGGGGCCATCAGAGACAGAGGGGGTCCGTCAGAGAGAGGGGGGCCGTCAGAGAGGGGGGGCCGTCAGAGAGAGGGGGGCCGTCAGAGAGAGGGGGGCCGTTAGAGAGAGGGGGGGGCCGTCGGAGAGAGGGGGCCGTCAGAGAGAGGGGGCCGTCAGAGAGAGAGGGGGGCCGTCAGAGACAGAGGGGGGGGGCGTCAGAGAGAGGGGGGCAGTCAGAGAGAGAGGGGGCCGTCAGAGACAGAGGGGGGGGGGCCATCAGAGACAGAGGGGGGCCATCAGAGAGAGGGGGGGGGCCGTCAGAGAGAGGGGGCCGTCAGAGAGAGGGGGCCGTCAGAGAGAGGGGGGCCGTCAGAGAGAGGGGGGGCCGTCGGAGAGAGGGGGCCGTCAGAGAGAGGGGGCCGTCAGAGAGAGAGGGGGGCCGTCAGAGACAGAGGGGGGGGGCGTCAGAGAGAGGGGGGCAGTCAGAGAGAGAGGGGGCCGTCAGAGACAGAGGGGGGCCGTCAGAGAGAGGGGGGCCGTCAGAGAGAGGGGGGCCGTCAGAGAGAGAGGGGGGCCATCAGAGGGGCTGTCGGAGAGAGAGGGGGGCCATCGGTGAGCGTGGAGGGCCGTCAGAGAGAGGGGGCCGTCGGTGAGTGAGGGGGGGGCCGACGGAGGGAGAGAGAGGGGGGGTCGTCGGAGGGAGGGGGGGGCCGACGGAGGGATGGGGGGACCATCAGAGACAGAGGGGGGCCGTCAGAGAGAGGGGGGGGCCGTCAGAGAGAGAGGGGGGTCGTCAGAGAGGGGGGGGGCCGTCAGAGAGAGGGGGGCCGTCAGAGAGAGGGGGGCCGTCAGAGAGAGGGGGGCCGTCAGAGAGAGAGGGGGGCCGTCAGAGAGAGGGGGGGGCCGTCAGAGAGAGAGGGGGGCCGTCAGACAGAGGGGGGCCGTCAGAGAGAGAGGGGGGTCGTCAGAGAGAGGGGGGCCGTCAGAGACAGAGGCGGGCCGTCAGAGAGAGGGGGGCCGTCAGAGAGAGGGGGGCCGTCAGAGAGAGGGGGGGGCCGTCAGAGAGAGAGGGGGGCCGTCAGACAGAGGGGGGCCGTCAGAGAGAGAGGGGCCGTCAGAGAGAGGGGGGGGCCATCAGAGACAGAGGGGGGCCGTCAGAGAGAGGGGGGGGCCGTCAGAGAGAGGGGGCCGTCAGAGAGAGGGGGCCGTCAGAGAGAGGGGGGCCGTCAGAGAGAGGGGGCCGTCGGAGAGAGAGGGGAGCCATCAGAGACAGAGGGGGGGGCCGTCAGAGAGAGGGGGGGGCCGTCGGAGAGAGGGGGCCGTCAGAGAGAGGGGGCCGTCAGAGAGAGAGGGGGGCCGTCAGAGACAGGGGGGGGGGGGCGTCAGAGAGAGGGGGGCAGTCAGAGAGAGAGGGGGCCGTCAGAGACAGAGGGGGACCGTCAGAGAGAGGGGGGGGCGTCAGAGAGAGGGGGGCCGTCAGAGACAGAGGGGGGCCGTCAGAGAGAGGGGGGCCGTCAGAGGCAGAGGGGGGCCGTCAGAGGCAGAGGGGGACTGTCAGAGACAGAGGGGGGCCGTCGGAGAGAGAGGGGCTGTCAGAGAGAGGGGGGCCGTCAGAGAGAGAGGGGCCGTCAGAGAGAGAGGGGGGCCGTTAGAGAGAGAGGGGGGCCATCAGAGGGGCTGTCGGAGAGAGAGGGGGGCCATCGGTGAGCGTGGAGGGCCGTCAGAGAGGGGGCCGTCGGTGAGTGAGGGGGGGGCCGACGGAGGGAGAGAGAGGGGGGGTCGTCGGAGGGAGGGGGGGCCGACGGAGGGATGGGGGGGGCCATCAGAGACAGAGGGGGGCCGTCAGAGAGAGGGGGGGGGCCGTCAGAGAGAGAGGGGGGTCGTCAGAGAGGGGGGGGGGGGGGCATCAGAGACAGAGGGGGGCCGTCAGAGAGAGGGGGGCCGTCAGAGAGAGGGGGGCCGTCAGAGAGAGGGGGGCCGTCAGAGAGAGGGGGGCCGTCAGGGAGAGAGGGGGGCCGTCAGAGACAGAGGGGGGCCGTCAGAGAGAGGGGGGCCGTCAGAGAGAGGGGGGCCGTCAGAGAGAGGGGGGCCGTCAGAGAGAGGGGGGCCGTCAGGGAGAGAGGGGGGCCGTCAGAGAGAGAGGGGGGCCGTCAGACACAGAGGGGGGCCGTCAGAGAGAGAGGGGCCGTCAGAGAGGGGGGGGGGGCCATCAGAGACAGAGGGGGGCCGTCAGAGAGAGGGGGGGGCCGTCAGAGAGAGGGGGCCGTCAGAGAGAGGGGGCCGTCAGAGAGAGGGGGCCGTCAGAGAGAGGGGGGCCGTCAGAGAGAGAGGGGGGCCATCTGAGACAGAGGGGGGCCATCAGAGACAGAGGGGGGGCCGTCAGAGAGAGGGGGGGGCCGTCGGAGAGAGGGGGCCGTCAGAGAGAGGGGGCCGTCAGAGAGACAGGGGGGCCGTCAGAGACAGGGGGGGGGGGCGTCAGAGAGAGGGGGGCAGTCAGAGAGAGAGGGGGCCGTCAGAGACAGAGGGGGGCCGTCAGAGAGAGGGGGGCCGTCAGAGAGAGGGGGGCCGTCAGAGACAGAGGGGGGCCGTCAGAGAGAGGGGGGCCGTCAGAGACAGAGGGGGGCCGTCAGAGACAGAGGGGGCCGTCAGAGACAGAGGGGGGCTGTCAGAGACAGAGGGGGGCCGTCAGAGAGAGAGGGGCCGTCAGAGAGAGAGGGGGGCCGTTAGAGAGAGAGGGGGGCCATCAGAGGGGCTGTCGGAGAGAGAGGGGGGCCATCGGTGAGCGTGGAGGGCCGTCAGAGAGAGGGGGCCGTCGGTGAGTGAGGGGGGGGGCCGACGGAGGGAGAGAGAGGGGGGGTCGTCGGAGGGAGGGGGGGGGCCGACGGAGGGATGGGGGGGCCGTCGGAGAGAGGGGGGGCCGACGGTGAGCGAGGGGGGCTGTCGGTGAGCGAGGAGGGCCGACGGAGGGAGTGTGGGGCCGTCGGAGAGAGAGGGGGGCCGTCGGTGAGCGAGGGGGGCTGTCGGAGAGAGAGAGGGGGGCCGTCGGTGAGCGAGGGGGGCCGACGGAGAGAGAGGGCGGCTGACGGAGAGAGAGGGGGGCTGACGGAGAGAGGGGGCCGTCAGAGAGAGGGGGGCCGTCAGAGACAGAGGGGGGCCGTCAGAGAGAGGGGGGCCGTCAGAGACAGAGGGGGGCCGTCAGAGACAGAGGGGGGCCGTCAGAGACAGAGGGGGGCCGTCAGAGACAGAGGGGGGCCGTCAGAGACAGAGGGGGGCCGTCAGAGAGAGGGGGGCCGTCAGAGACAGAGGGGGGCCGTCAGAGAGAGGGGGGCCGTCAGAGAGACAGGGGCCGTCGGAGAGAGTGGGGGGCCGTCAGAGAGAGGGGGCCGTCGGTGAGCGAGGGGGGGGCGACGGAGGGAGAGGTAGGGGGGTTCGTCGGAGGGAGGGGGGGCTGACGGAGGGAGAGGGGGGCCGTCGGAGAGAGAGGGGGGCCGTCGGTGAGCGAGGGGGGCCGTCGGAGAGAGAGGGGGGCCGACGGAGAGGGGGGCCATCGGAGGGAGGGGGGGGCCGTCAGAGAGAGAGGGGGGCCGACGGAGAGAGAGGGCGGCTGACGGAGAGAGAGGGGGGCTGACGGAGAGAGAGGGGGCCGTCAGAGAGAGGGGGGCCGTCAGAGACAGAGGGGGGCCGTCAGAGAGAGGGGGGCCGTCAGAGACAGAGGGGGGCCGTCAGAGACAGAGGGGGGCCGTCAGAGACAGAGGGGGGCCGTCAGAGACAGAGGGGGGGCCGTCAGAGACAGAGGGGGGCTGTCAGAGACAGAGGGGGGCCATCGGAGAGAGAGGGGCCGTCAGAGAGGGGGGGGGCATCAGAGACAGAGGGGGGCCGTCAGAGAGAGGGGGGCCGTCAGAGAGAGGGGGGCCGTCAGAGAGAGGGGGGCCGTCAGAGACAGAGGGGGGCCGTCAGAGAGAGGGGGGCCGTCAGAGAGAGGGGGGC
>CAUPSL010000452.1:0-22500 GCA_963514005.1 Raja brachyura
ACCGTGCCGGGGGTCATCGTCCCTCCACAGATGCTGCTTGGCCGGCTGGGTTCCTCCAGCACTTTGCATTTTATGCAAAATTCCAGCATCTGCAGTTCTTTGTGTCTAACTTTCTTGGTGTTCCTATCTCACAGATCAGTCCAGCAGGCCCTTCGGCCCACAATGTCCGTGCTGAACACGATGCCAAGACCAAGTCTCCTCTGCCTGCACGTGATTTATATCCCTCCATTCCCCGCGTACCCACGTGCCCGTCCAATAGTCTCTTAAACGCCACTATCGCATCTGCCTCCACCACCACCACCCCTGGCAGCGCGTTCCAGGCACCCACCGCCCCTGGGTAAACTTGCCCCGCACCTCTCCTTTAGACTTTGCCCCTCTCACCTTAAAGCTGCAATCTCTAGTCCTTGGCATCTCCTCCCTGGGGAAAAGGTTCTGACTGTCTACCCTATCTACGGCGCTCACAATTGTACACACTTCGATCAGGTCTGCCCGCAATCACCGGCATTCCAGGGTCTCTCTAAACCTATCCGTCCATGTACCAGTCCTTAAAGATAGCGGAGTCAGGGGATACGGGGAGAAGGCAGGAACGGGGGTACTGATTGGGGATGATCAGCCCGTGACCACATTGAATGGCGGTGCTGGCTCGAAGGGCCGAATGGCCTCCTCCTGCACCTATTGTCTATTGTCAAATGCCTTTTAAATGTTGTTATGATACCTGCCTCAACTACCCCCACAGGCAACATGTTGCGTATCCCCACCACCCCTCGGGTTCCTATTAAATCTTTCGCCTCTCACCTTAAGCCTGTGTCGTCTGGCTCTTGGTTGCCCTGCCCTCGGGGACAGACTGTGCATTTCCTCCCACCGTTTTAGACACAATTCTACTGTGTGATTTGTAATGAGGCTGTCTCACTCTGTGAGGATATTAGCAAAGACTTGCTCATTGAAGACTTACACAAACGCTTTATTCACACACACACGTATCCCATTAGATGTTATTAATTCAGCAATGTCTTCCCCAGAGATGCCTGCCTTACCTCACCTGCCCTCTCACTGTTTAGATATTCAGCAAAATATTCACCGCTTGCTCTTAAACACCCAAGTTTTCTCTCATAATTCATTTTCTAATTTCCGGTATAATCTTCTGTTGCTGAATCCTAAAGACTTCCCGGCCATGACTAGTCCCTGCCGGGCTCTCCCCACCCCCCCCAGTACAGACCCGACCCGAAACGTCACCTATCCACGTTCTCCACAGATGCTGCCTGACCCGCTGAGTTACTCCAGCACTCTGTGAAACATAGAAACATAGAAAATAGGTGCAGGAGTAGGCCATTCGGCCCTTCGAGCCTGCACCGCCATTCAATGTGATCATGGCTGATCATCCAACTCAGTATCCCGTACCTGCCTTCTCTCCATACCCCCTGATCCCTTTAGCCACAAGTGCCACATCTAACGCCCTCGTAAATATAGCCAATGAACTGGCCTCAACTACCTTCTGTGGTAGAGAATTCCAGAGACTCACCACTCTCTGTGTAAAGAATGTTTTCCTCATTTCGGTCCTAAAGGAATTCCCCCTTATCCTTAGACTGTGACCCCTTGTTCTGGAGGTGAAACGTCTCCTATCCACGTTCTCCACAGATGCTGCCTGACCCGCTGAGTTACTCCAGCACTCTGTGAAACGTCACCTATCCATGTTCTCCACAGATGCTGCCTGACCCGCTGAGTTACTCCAGCACTCTGTGAAACGTCACCTATCCATGTTCTCCACAGATGCTGCCTGACCCGCTGAGTTACTCCAGCACTCTGTGCCTGCACTTTGTAAAGCCTCGATGTCAATGTAACATCATTCTCTCACCTCCAATGTCAAAGGCAGGTTGCACCTCTCTCCCATGGACTCTCTCTGATTGACGTAACTCTTGCTGAATTTATAGATCACTACTTGGCTAGCCCACAGCGTTACGGCATGAAGACTGAAATCTCCAACTTTAGTTAACTAACCTACAAACAACCACCTCCCACCCTCCCCTTCTCTTCCTTGTGCCCCTCTATGACACAGCCACCCCCCATTCCCCTTCCACCTGCATTCCTTCCTCTAGCTTCACAATCTGCACCTCTCACACGTTTTATATGTTAATCTCTGTGCAGCCATCAGCATATCAAGCCCATCCTCCCCTGTATCCACCTATCACTTGCCGCCTGGTTTTGTCCCGCCCCCACCTTCTCCCCTCTGCCCCAATCAGCCTGAAGAAGGGTCCCGACCCGAGACATCGCCTCTCCGCAGATGCTGCCTGACCCGCTGAGTTACTCCAGCACTCTGTGTCTTTTTTTAAACCCTTCCTGCAATGCAGCCACGGCTGGGTGGGGTCCTGGCCTACTGTCGTGGAAAGCAAACTCCACGACGCATTCTTCTACTTAAACCCCCCCCCCTGCCGCTTTGCTCCATGCAATCAATCTGCCGGCTCCAGTCTGCCGTGACAATCCCTGGTCCCTTCAAACCACTCGTTCAAATGCGTACAGGCCCACCGTCGCACGCACGCACGCTGTTGGGATGCAGCGTGGCTTGGTCTGGCTTGGTAACAGCTCTGTCCAAGACTGCGGGCAATTGCAGAGAGTTGTGGATGTGGCCCAGACCATCACACAGACCACACGCCCCGCCACTGTAGATGTGGCCCAGCCCATCACACAGACCACACGCCCCGCCACTGTAGATGTGGCCCAGCCCATCACACAGACCACACGCCCCGCCATTGTAGATGTGGCCCAGCCCATCACACAGACCACACGCCCCGCCACTGTAGATGTGGCCCAGCCCATCACACAGACCACACGCCCCGCCACTGTAGATGTGGCCCAGCCCATCACACAGACCACACGCCCCGCCATTGTAGATGTGGCCCAGCCCATCACACAGACCACACGCCCCGCCATTGTAGATGTGGCCCAGCCCATCACACAGACCACACTCCCCGCCATTGTAGATGTGGCCCAGCCCATCACACAGACCACACTCCCCGCCATTGTAGATGTGGCCCAGCCCATCACACAGACCACACGCCCCGCCACTGTAGATGTGGCCCAGCCCATCACACAGACCACACGCCCCGCCATTGTAGATGTGGCCCAGCCCATCACACAGACCACACTCCCCGCCATTGTAGATGTGGCTTACACAAAAGGCTGGAGAAACTCAGCGGGTGCAGCAGCATCTAAGGAGCGAAGGAGATAGGCGACGTTTCGGGTCGAGACCCTTCTTCAGACTCGCACCACACGCCCCACTATCGACTCCATCCACACTTCACGCTGCCTCGGGGAAGCAGCCGACACAATCAAAGACTTGTCCCACCCCGGTCATTCCTCCTTCTCCCCGCTCCCGTCTGGCAGAAGGTACAGAAGCTTGAAAGCGCGCACCACCAGACTCAGGAACAGCTTCTTCCCCTCTGTTATCAGGCTTCTGAACGGCCCTTCCATAAGCTGGGGTACTGTCCGATTCACCTCTACCCCGTTGTGGACATTGGACTTTGTCTGTGGAACTGATGCGCTACAATGCTGAGACCTATATCCTGCACTCTGTATCTCCCCCTTTGCTCTACCCGTTGGACTGGAGTTTAACTTGATTATATTCAGGCAGGGTTGATCTGATCTGAGTGGATAGCGTGCAGTAGAAAGCTGTTCACCGTAGCTCAGTACACGTGACAAGATTCAACCTAAACCTGACTCACGCGAGATGTGGATCAAGGAAAAGTAGTCAGACTCCAGTCCAACAGGTAGAGCAAAGGGGAAGATGCAGAATGTAGTTCTCAGCATTGTAGTGCATCAGTTGACAAAGGCAGAGGTCTAAGGAGATGGGGAGGGGGTTTTTGGGGGATCTGAGCGTGGGGCTTGGGTCAGGAACGTCTGCCTCAGGGGGTGATGGACTCAGAGACTCTGTCCACCGTCAACACTTGAATCACCAAGCCTATCGACCTGTCCACCGTCAACACTTAAGCCTATCGACCCAGTTAGGGATAGGTATGGGGGGGGGGGGGACAGCAAGGAGGTGATGGGCCGAAGGGCCTGTTTCCATGCTGCACCATTCTGTGCCTGGGGTGGGGCTGGTGGGGGACACGTTGGATTTGGACGAGCCGCTGAGCAGAGGGGGCTACGGAACATGTTCTGGTAAGTAGCATAAGAGTAGATGGGTGGTTAGCATGGGCACGATGGGCCGAATGGCCTGTTAGTGTGACGCGTGACTCCATAAATATACAGCATGGAAACTTGGCAACATGTTCAGCACGGACATTGTGGGCCGAAGGGCCTGTTCCTGTGCTGTTCCTGGACTTCCATATCCTTCCTCTCCGCATCCACCTGCTGCTCTTTGAGTCGTGCCTTTGGTTGGAGTGTCTGCCCTACAAGGCTTTTCACTGCGTCTCCGTACACGGAACGCAGACTAGTACAGGAACAGGCCCTTCGGCCCACGATGTCCGTGCTGAACACAATGGCAAGTTAAACTAATCCCCTCTGCCTGCACGTGATGCATATTCCTCCATTCCCTGCATATCCGTGTGCCTGTCCAAAACACCAATATCACATCTGCCTTCACCCCCACCCCCACCCCCGGCAGCGTGTTCCAGGCCCCCACCACCCTCTGTGTAAATAAAACTTGCCCCGCACATCTCCTGCAAACTGTCCCCCGCTCACCTTAAACTATGCCCTCTAGTCTTTGACAATAGGCAATAGACAATAGGTGCAGGAGGAGGCCATTTGGCCCTTCGAGCCAGCACCGCCATTCAATGTGATCATGGCTGATCATCCCCAATCAGTACCCCGTTCCTGCCTTCTCCCCATATCCCCTGACTCCGCTATCTTTAAGAGCCCTATCTAGCTCTCTCTTGAAAGCATCCAGAGAACCTGCCTCCACCGCCCTCTGAGGCAGAGAATTCCACGGACTCACAACTCTCTGTGAGAAAAAGTGTTTCCTCGTCTCCGTTCTAAATGGTTTACCCCTTATTCTTAAACTGTGGCCCCTGGTTCTGGACTCCCCCAACATCGGGAACATGTTTCCTGCCTCTAGCGTGTCCAAACCCTTAATAATCTTATATGTTGCAATGAGATCTCCTCTCATCCTTCTAAACGTTGTATGACTGCAGAAACCAAATTTCGTTTGAACTTAGGTTCAAATGACAACAAATAAGTTGTATCATTGTATACAAGCCCAGCCGCTCCATTCTCTCAGCATATGACAGTCCCACCATATAACCATATAACAATTACAGCACGGAAACAGGCCATCTCGGCCCCTCAAGTCCGTGCCGAACAACTTTTTTCCCTTAGTCCCACCTGCCTGCACTCATACCATAACCCTCCATACCCTTCTCATCCATATGCCTATCCAATTTATTTTTAAATGATACCAACGAACCTGCCGCCACCATTTCCACTGGAAGCTCATTCCACACCGCTACCACTCTCTGAGTAAAGAAGTTCCCCCTCATGTTACCCCTAAACCTCTGTCCCTTAATTCTAAAGTCATGCCATCACGGGAATTAACCTGGTAATGACATTTCCATCCTGAGAGAATAAAAGGTTCTGACTGTCTACCACATCGATGCCTGGCATATTTTATACGCTTCTATCAGGTCTTCCCTCAGCCTCCGGCGCTCCAGAGGAAACATTCCCAGTCTGCCCACCGTCTCCCTGTAGCTGGACGCCTCCAATGCAGGAGGCCTGGGTAATGTTAAACCCGTTCAGTCCGCCCCAGGCCCGCCCACACCTCCCTGTTCCTCCCTCCGTCCCCTCACCCGGTCTAACCCCGATCAGCTCGCTGCCATCTGTAAACATTCCTCTCACACATCCGCCACTCACTAACGCTTTCACCCCGTGTCTCTGAGAGCTCGTCCCTGGCACGAAGCACCGCCAGCAATAAATAACACTGTTAAAAGTTGCAAAATTTATGATGCATAAAATGGGTATTTGTAGAAAGCTCTCCGGTTACCGAGTGACCGGGCCAACATCGACCGCAGACTGCCCCAGCACCAATCAACTGTCCAACTGCTCCACTTCTATGCAAGAGTTTATTTTCCCTGAGCTGTAAGTGTGTTAATAGCAACCAGCTGAGGTTTCTCAGCACATCTGAGCACCCTTGCTTAACGAGCCTTTTTGGAAACTCATGAATTGATGATATATCTATTATCGCTCCACGCAGCCAGCACTCTGCTCCAAGCATGTTATCGCAAGTGAGAACGTGGCCAGCCAGCGTTACCTGAAGTGTTCCCTGCTGCCTGACCGTGCAACGCACCCAAACTACCCTTACGCTCGGATTATTCTTATCGACCGCACCCAGGTACCGTGGAAAGTTTTGTTGTTCTTGGTTACTTGGTCCCTCAAAATATTCCAACCGGAATTTAAACCAGAGGTGGTTCTGCACGCTATCCAGTCAGATCAGATCACACCGCACATAAATACTGTCACACCAAACTCCAGTGCAACAGGTGGAGCAAAGGGGGAGATTACAGGGTGCAGAATATAGTTTCTCAGCATTGTAGCGCATCAGTTCCACAGGCAAAGTCCAATGTCCGCAATGGGGTGGAGGTGAATCGGACAGTACCCTAGCTCATGGAAGGGCCGTTCAGAAGCCTGATCACACAGGGGAAGAGTTGGACGGTTATCGATGATAAAGGAAACAGGCCATTGTAAGCTGTTAGTAGTGTGAAAATGAGAAGCTAGTGCGACTTGGGTGGGGGAGAGATAGAGAGAGAAGGAATGCCAGGGCCCGAGGGCTGAGGGAGAGGTGGGGAGGGGGAGGGAGGCAGCAAGGGTTAACAGAATTGAGAACATTCAATCTTTAAGCCCAGAGGATGCAGACTCCCCAAGCGGAATATGAGGTGCTGTTCCTCCAACTTGCGGTGTTGCTCACTCTGGCCGTGGAGGAGGCCCAGGACCGAGAGGTCGGATATGGAGGGGGAGATATGGAGGCTGTTCCTGAGTCTGGTGGTGCGCGCTTTCAAGCTTCTGCACCTTCTGCCGGACGGGAGCGGGGAGAGGGGGAATGACCGGGGATGGGACAAGTCTTTGATTGTGTTGGTAATTAAATGTACTTAACTCTGACATCCCTCTGCTCGTGGACTCCAGCTCAACTCATCAGAGACTCTCAGATTATCTTTAACTGGGCTGTACTGGGCTTGATCTTGCCCTATACGTTGTTCCCTTTTGATCCCGTATCTGTACGCTGTGGGTGGCCAGATTGTAATCGCGTGTAGTATTTCTGCTGACTGGATAGCATGCAACAAAAAAAGGTTTTCACTGCACTTGGGGCTGGTGACAATAAACAAAAGACTGATACAAAATACTGGAGTAATTCAGTGGGTCTTCAAGCCTCAGTAATTCAGGCACCATATAACCATATAACAATTACAGCACGGAAACAGGCCCTCTCGGCCCTTCCAGTCCGTGCCGACCATTTATTTTCCCCTAGTCCCATCTACCTGCACTCAGACCATACCCCTCCATTCCCTTCCCGTCCATATACCTATCCACTTTACTTTTAAATGTTAAAATCGATCCTGCCTCCACCACTTCAGCTGGAAGATCATTCCACACAGCCACCACTCTCTGAGTAAAGAAGTTCCCCCTCATGTTACCCCTAAACTTCTGTCCCTTAATTCTCATGTCATGCCCTCTTGTTTGAATCTTCCCTACCCTCAATGGGAAAAGCTTATCCACGTCAACTCTGTCTATCCCTTTCATCATTTTAAACACCTCGATCAGGTCCCCCCTTAACCTTCTGCGCTCCAAAGAATAAAGACCTAACTTGTTCAACCTTTCTCTGTAACTTAGTTGCTGGAACCCAGGCAACATTCTAGTAAATCTCCTCTGTACTCTCTCTATTTTGTTGACATCCTTCCTATAATTGGGCGACCAAAATTGTACACCATACTCCAGAATTGGTCTTACCAATGCCTTGTACAATTTTAACATTACTTCCCTACTCCTATATTCAATGCTCTGATTTATAAAGGCCAGCACACCAAAAGCTTTCTTTACCACCCTATCTATATGAGATTCCACCTTCAAGGAACTATGCACAGTTATTCCCAGATCCCTCTGTTCAACTGTATTCTTCAATTCCCTATCGTTTCCCAAATCGAAACTCCAGGATTCCAGTTCCAGCTGCATCTTCCTATATTTAGGCGATCAAAATTGCACACCATATCATCTGTGGAGAAAACTGATAGGTGACGTTTCAGGTCGACACCCCTCCTCAGACCATAAGCGGAACTAACTGGTGAGCAGCTCTCAGTGCAATCCTTGCATCGGCCAGGGTTTAACTGTGAAACGTCGAAAAATAGGCGCAGGAAGGGGGAGGCCATTCGGCCCTTCGAGCCAGCACCGCCATTCAATGTGATCGCGGCTGATCGTCCACAATCAGTACCCCGTTCCTGCTTTCTCACCATATCCCTTGATTCCGTTTAGCCCTAAGAGCTAAATCTAACGCTCTCTTGAAAACATCCAGTGAATTGGCCTCCACTGCCTTCTGTGGCAGAGAATTCCACAGACTGACGACTCTCTGGGTGAATATTTACATATTTATATATCTCTCCCCTATTCTGCATCTTTAATAATTGCCTCTTGTGGCAGCTCCACAACACTGATGGTCGGCAGCCCATTTGGTAGGAGCTAGATGGTTAGATTTAGTTTGAGGTTGCACAGGGTTGACCCTGGGTCTGTGGCTCTGTGAGGTAGCAGCCCTACCTGCTGCGCCAGTGGGCAGCACTGGTGGTGGAGGCAGGTACAACAGGTGGTGTTTAAGAGGCTTGTTAGATGGGCGCATGGATATCCAGGGACATGGATCACACGCAGTCAGCTAAGAGATGGTCTTGGCATCGTGGCTAGCACAGACATTGTGGGCCGAAGGGCATGTTCTTAGAAACATAGAAACATAGAAAATAGGTGCAGGAGGAGGCCATTCGGCCCTTCTAGCCTGCACCACCATTCAATATGATCATGGCTGATCATCCAACTCAGTATCCCGTACCTGCCTTCTCTCCATACCCCCTGATCCCTTTAGCCACAAGTGCCACATCTAACAAAATATAGCCAATGAACTGGCCTCAACTACCCTATGTGGCAGAGAGTTCCAGAGACCCACCATTCTCTGTGTGAAAAAAGTCCTTCTCATCTCGGTCCTAAAGGATTTCCCCCTTATCCTTAAGCTGTGACCCCTTGTCCTGCACCTCCCCTTTTGAGCCAGCATCGCCATTCATTGTGATCATGGCTGATCGTCCCCAATCAATAACCCGTGCCTGCCTTCTCCCCATATCCCCTGACTCCACTAGCCTCTAGAGCTCTATCTAACTATCTCTTAAAATCCATCCAGTGATTTGGCCTCCACTGCCCTCTGTGGCAGAGAATTCCACAAATTCACAACTCTCTGGGTGGAAAAGTTTTTTCTCACCTCAGTCTTAAATGGCCTCCCCTTTATTCTTGTGCTGTCCTGTTCTCTGTTCCCTTTTTCCTGTAAAGGGCCTGTCCTACAAGCAAGCGGCTCCATGCGATGTGCGCAATCAAACTAGACGTGGGGGCCGCGCGGAGGTCGGGTGATCCCCTGTACAGGGCCGTTCCCACCAGCACGCGCCAGCATGCGGCAAGCGCGACCAAACCGGCAGCGAGGGCCGCGCGGAGGTCGGGTGAGTGGCGCAACGCGGCGCAAAGTGAGGCGAACTTGGAGCGAAGTCTAAGGTAAGTTCGCCAGGACAGAGAGGGGCACACAGAGAGGGGCACAGAGGCACACACACACAGAGGGCCACGGAGGCACCTACAGAGAGGGTCACGGAGGCACGATGTCGGGGCGGTGTGTAATGCGTCGAGGCGACTGCGAGCCGACAAGCCGTTGCCGCGCGGAATTTGTGAACACGGTCAGTTTTTCGGAGCCCCGCGCGATGTCGGGACGAACTCCGCACAATTCCGCACGGCTCCGGCGATCGAAGTGGGACCAACCCCGCGACGCCGGACGGCTCAAGCGACCACGTTAGGTCGCGCTCATCGCAGGGAGTTGCACGCTGGTGGGACAGACAGGCCCTTAACTGTACGCTGTGGACGGCTCAATTGTAATCATGTACTGCCTCCTGGCTGACTGGACAGCACCCGACAAACGCTTCTCACTGTACCTCGGTACACGTGACAATAACCCAAAGTAAATAGACTGTTAATGACTGGTGATCACTGTGAGGCTCTGAATAGCCCCAACGGTGCGGGGATTAGGTGCAGATTAAATGTAGCAATGACCAGATCCAAAGCATAAATGAAGACCAACGCTGTCAAGATGAACTTGGAATAAAAAATAAAATTGAACAGTAATAAATTCATAAATTAATAAGTAAATTTAGGTTCTCTGCCAGATAAGATTAATAAAATTGTGGGCTGATTAATGTGGATAGTGGGCAGTGGTGATTTATGAATTAATAAAACACTTGGGTTCGGATAAAAGCAATTGTAAATTTACAAATTAAAAAATGCTTCACTGGCAGCGAGGAAGTGGGGAGTGATGGACTTATAAAACAATGAAGGGAGAAAGTCGGAATTGATTAAAATAGCATTACCATAGCGGGAAGGAATGCAGGGCTGGAGACGGGAATAGTGGCAGTGAAGGAGCACACAGCGCCGAGCCGCACAGCACAGGAACAGGCCCCTTGGTCTCAATGTCCCTGCACGACAAGATGCCGTCAAACTAATCTCCTCTCCCAGCACGTCGTCCTCCATTCCCTCCATATCCACGTCTGCCTGTCTAAAAGCCTCACGCACCACCCCTGTATCTGCCTCTGCCTCCACCCCCACCCCTGTATCTGCCTCTGCCTCCACCCCCACCCCTGTATCTGCCTCTGCCTCCACCCCCACCCCTGTATCTGCCTCTGCCTCCACCACCACCCCTGTATCTGCCTCCACCCCCACCCCTGTATCTGCCTCTGCCTCCACCCCCACCCCTGTATCTGCCTCTGCCTCCACCCCCACCCCTGTATCTGCCTCCACCCTCACCCCTGTATCTGCCTCCACCCCCACCCATGTATCTGCCTCCACCCTCACCCCTGTATCTGCCTCCACCCTCACCCCTGTATCTGCCTCCATCCTCACCCCTGTATCTGCCTCCACCCCCAGCCCTGCCTCTGCCTCCACCACCACCCCTGTATCTGCCTCCACCCCCACCCCTGTATCTGCCTCCACCCCCACCCCTGTATCTGCCTCCACCCCCACCCCTGTATCTGCCTCCACCCCCACCCCTGTATCTGCCTCCACCTCCCACCCCTGTATCTGCCTCCACCCCCACCCCTGTATCTGCCTCCACCCCCACCCCTGTATCTGCCTCCACCTCCCACCCCTGTATCTGCCTCCACCCTCACCCCTGTATCTGCCTCCGCCCCCCACCCTCTGTATAAGAAAACTTGCCCCGTACATCTCCTTTAAACCTATCCCCTCTCACCTTAAAGTCAGGCCCTCTAGGATTTGACATTTACACTCTGCAAAAAGGTTCTGACTGTCTACCCTATCTTTATTTTTATAAACCAGTCTATCAGATCTCCCCATAAACTCTGGCACTCCCCCTCCCCCTCATAAAGTTTGACTGAACATGGTTTCAGTCCCAGCCTCAACTACCTCCTCTGACGTCTCGCTCCCTGCACCCACCACCCTCTGTGTGGCTCTGAAGAAGGGCCTCGACCCGAAACGTCGCCTATCTCCTTCGCTCCTCAGATGCTGCTGCTCCCGCTGAGTTTCTCCCGCTTTTTGTGTAACCCTCTGTGTGAAAAACGCTTTTAAATTCCAATGATATCTTTCCCCCTCTCACCTTAAAACCATGTCCTCTGGTCCTCGATTCCCCTATTCTGGGTAAAAGGCCCTGTGCGTCTACCCGATCTATTCCCCTCTTGATTTTGTGCACCTCTGTATAAGATCACCCCCTCATCCTCCTGCGCTCCAAGGAATAGAGTCCCAGCCCTGCCCAAACTCTCCTAGTTTAAAAAAGCTTCTCACTGCACCCGTGACACAAGTGACAAGGAACGAAACTGACCCAAACTCTCCCTGCCGCCGTCAGGGTCCTGGCAAACTCAGGCCCCTCGTGTCCTGGCAACATCCTCGTGAATCGTCTCGCCCCCTCTTGACCAAAGTGTCAGTATAAAGGGAGAGGGAATGACAGGCGAGTGGCTGAATCACCAGCTGTCCCGGGCCGGAGTGAAGTGTTTGCTTCTACTCTGACAGCGGCCCTTCAGCATACAAGGACCGTTAATTGTTAAATTAATGGCTTCAAACGGCACCGGCGATCGAGTGGATGGGAAAATCGATCCCGCGGATGTGTGGACCCGCGCTGCGCCTGGTCATTGTGATCAACAGAGAGGCCTGGGAGAGATTCTTCCCTGAGACGTACAGATAGGGTAGACAATAGATAATAGACAATAGGTGCAGGAGGAGGCCATTCGGCCCTTCGAGCCAGCACCGCCCTTCAATGTGATCATGGCTGATCATCCCCAATCAGTACCCCGTTCCTGTCTTCTCCCCATATCCCCTGACTAAACTATCTTTAAGAGCCCTATCTAGCTCTCTCTTGAAAGTATCCAGAGAACCGGCCTCCACCGCCCTCTGAGGCAGAGAATTCCACAGACTCACCACTCTCTGTGAGAAAAAGTGATTCCTCGTCTCCGTTCTAAATGGCCGACCCCTTATTCTTAAACTGTGTGTGTGGGGCCCCTGGTTCCGGACTCCCCCAACATCGGGAACATGTTTCCTGCCTCTAGCGTGCCCAAGCCCTTAACAATCTTATATGTTTCAATGAGATCCCCTCTCATCCTTCTAAACTCCAGAGTGTACAACTGGGTAGACAATCAAAACCTTTCCCCCAGAGGCAGAAATGTCGAGGACTAGAGGGCGTAGGTTTAGAGTGAGAGGGGGACAGTTTACAGGAGATGTGCGGGGCAGGTTCGTTTACCCAGAGGGTGGTGGGGGCCTGGAAGGTGCTGCCAGGGGCGGCGGTGGAGGCAGATATGACCATGGTGTATTAGGGACTCGTAGACAGGCGCGAGGATATGCAGGGAATGGAGGGATATGGATACATGCAGGCAGAGGAGATTAGTTTAACTTTGCATCATGTACAGCACGGAGATTGTGGGCCGAAGGGCCTGCGGGCATCACTTTAAGGTGAGAGGAAAGATATTTAAAGGAAATAACCATATAACAATTACAGCACGGAAACAGGCCCTCTCGGCCCTTCCAATCCGTGCCGACCATTTATTTTCCCCTAGTCCCATCTACCTGCACTCAGACCATACCCCTCCATTCCCTTCCCGTCCATATACCTATCCACTTTACTTTTAAATGTTAAAACCGATCCTGCCTCCACCACTTCTGCTGGAAGATCATTCCACACAGCCACCACTCTCTGAGTAAAGAAGTTCCCCCTCATGTTACCCCTAAACTTCTGTCCCTTAATTCTCATGTCATGCCCTCTTGTTTGAATCTTCCCTACCCCCAATGGGAAAAGCTTATCCACGTCAACTCTGTCTATCCCTTTCATCATTTTAAAGACCTCAATCAAGTTAACTTTCTGCGCTCCAGAGAATAAAGACCTAACTTGTTCAACCTTTCTCTGTAACTTAGTTGCTGGAACCCAGGCAACATTCTAGTAAATCGCCTCTGTACTCTCTCTATTTTGTTGACATCCTTCCTATAATTAGGCGACCAAAATTGTACACCATACTGCAGAATTGGTCTCACCAATGCCTTGTACAATTTTAACATTACTTCCCTACTCCTATATTCAATGCTCTGATTTATAAAGGCCAGCACACCAAAAGCTTTCTTGACCACCCTATCTACATGCGATTCCACCTTCAGGGAACTTCAGGGAAATGAGCGGGTGAGTTTTAGAGGCGCAACGTCATACAGTTTGGAGACAGGCCATTCGGCCCAACTTGCCCGCAGCGGCCCACACCCCAGCTACACCAGTCCCACCTGCCCGCATTCGGCCCATGTCCCTCTAAACCTGTCCTATCCATGCACATACCTAAATGTATTTTAAATGCTGTTATAGTCCCTGCCTCATCTACCTCCTCCGGCAGCTAAATCTCCCCCTCATTTTACACTTGTGTCCACTGGTTCTTGATTCTCCTACTCTGGGTAAAAGACTCACCTGAACTCCACGCTCATCATTTTAGTGGAGTACCCTTCCCTCCCTCCCTCCTCCCCCACCCCTTCAACACCCTCCATCCCACCCACACACTCACTCATGCTGAGGAGAACCATGGCTCACTTTAACCCCGCTCCCCCCCTCCCCTCCCTCACTGTTGAACAGCGCAATGGCCTTCAGACACAGGTACACTCTGTACCCCCTCCCCCCCCTCCCCACCCATGGCCCCTCCACTCCCCCCGCCCCCGCCCCGCCTCCCCACTCACTGGAGTTGAGCAGCACCATGGCCTTCAGACACAGGTACACTCTGTACCCCCTCCCCCCCCACTCCACCCATGGCCCCTCCACTCCCCCCGCCCCCGCCCCCGTCTCCCCACTCACTGGAGTTGAGCAGCACCATGGCCTTCAGACACAGGTACTCGTCGTGCTGGAGTTTGAGTTCGCGGAAGCGAGCCGTCGCGGCCAGCAACATGTCGAAGATCTCCAGGATGCCCTCGACACACTGGCCTTCATCCCTGTGGGCACCAGCACCAGCAACAGTATCAGTATCAGCACCAGTATCTGCATCAGTATCAACACCAATATCTGCACCAATATCTGCACCAGCATCAGCACCAGCATCAGTATCAGCATCAGCACCAGCATCAGTATCAGCATCAGTATCTGCACCAGTATCAGCATCAGTATCTGCACCAGTATCTGCACCAGTAGCAGCATCGGTATCAGCACCGGTATCAGCATCGGTATCTGCATCGGTATCAGCATCGGTATCAGCACCAGTATCAGCACCAGTATCAGCACCAGTATCAGCACCAGTATCAGCACCAGTATCAGCACCAGTATCAGCATCGGTATCAGCATCAGTATCTGCATCAGTATCTGCATCAGTATCTGCATCAGTATCAGCACCAGTATCAGCACCAGTATCAGCACCAGTATCAGCACCAGTATCAGCACCAGTATCAGCACCAGTATCAGCACCAGTATCAGCACCAGTATCAGCATCAGTGTCAGCACCAGTACCAGTATCAGTACCAGTATCAGTATCAGTATCAGCACCAGTATCAGCACCAGTATCAGCACCAGCATCAGCACCAGTATCAGTATCAGCACCAGTACCAGTATCAGTATCAGCACCAGTATCAGTATCAGTATCAGCAGCAGTATCAGTATCAGCACCAGTATCAGCATCAGCACCAGTATCAGCACCAGTATCAGCACCAGTATCAGCACCAGTATCAGCACCAGCATCAGCACCAGTATCAGCACCAGTATCTGCATCAGCATCAGTATCAGCATCAACATCAGTATCATAATCTGCACCAGTATCAGCATCAGCACCAGCATCAGTATCAGCATCAGTATCAGCACCAGTATCAGCATCAGTATCTGCATCTGCATCAGTATCAGCATCAGCACCAGTATCAGCACCAGTATCAGCACCTGTATCAGCATCAGTATCAGCATCAGTATCAGCATCAGTATCAGCATCAGTATCAGTATCAGCACCAGTATCAGCACCAGTATCTGCATCAGCACCAGTATCAGCACCAGTATCAGCACCAGTATCAGCACCAGCACCAGTATCAGCACCAGTATCTGCATCCACACCAGTATCAGCACCAGTATCTGCATCCACACCAGTATCAGCACCAGTATCTGCATCCACACCAGTATAAGCACCAGTATCAGCATCAGCACCAGTATCAGCACCAGTATCAGTATCAGCACCAGTATCAGCATCCACACCAGTATCAGCACCAGTATCTGCATCCACACCAGTATCAGCACCAGTATCTGCATCCACACCAGTATCAGCACCAGTATCTGCATCCACACCAGCATCAGCACCAGTATCAGCATCCACACCAGTATCAGCACCAGTATCAGTATCAGCATCCACACCAGTATCAGCACCAGTATCAGCATCAGCACCAGTATCAGCACCAGTATCAGCATCCACACCAGCATCAGCACCAGTATCAGCATCCACACCAGTATCAGCACCAGTATCAGCATCAGCACCAGTATCAGCACCAGTATCAGCATCCACACCAGCATCAGCACCAGTATCAGCACCAGTATCAGCATCAGCACCAGTATCAGCATCCACACCAGTATCAGCACCAGTATCAGCATCAGCACCAGTATCAGCATCCACACCAGTATCAGCACCAGTATCAGCATCAGCACCAGTATCAGCACCAGTATCAGCATCCACACCAGCATCAGCACCAGTATCAGCATCCACACCAGTATCAGCACCAGTATCAGCATCAGCACCAGTATCAGCACCAGTATCAGCATCCACACCAGCATCAGCACCAGTATCAGCACCAGTATCAGCATCCACACCAGCATCAGCACCAGTATCAGCATCCACACCAGCATCAGCACCAGTATCAGCATCAGCACCAGTATCAGCACCAGTATCAGCATCCACACCAGCATCAGCACCAGTATCAGCATCAGCACCAGTATCAGCACCAGTATCAGCATCCACACCAGCATCAGCACCAGTATCAGCATCCACACCAGTATCAGCACCAGTATCAGCATCCACACCAGTATCAGCACCAGTATCAGCACCAGTATCAGCATCCACACCAGTATCAGTATCAGCACCAGTATCAGCACCAGTATCAGCATCCACACCAGTATCAGCACCAGTATCAGCACCAGCACCAGTATCAGCATCCACACCAGTATCAGCATCCACACCAGTATCAGCACCAGTATCAGCATCAGCACCAGTATCAGCATCCACACCAGTATCAGTATCAGCACCAGTATCAGCATCCACACCAGTATCAGTATCAGCACCAGCATCAGCACCAGTATCAGCATCCACACCAGCATCAGCACCAGTATCAGCATCAGCACCAGCATCAGCACCAGTATCAGCATCCACACCAGCATCAGCACCAGTATCAGCATCCACACCAGCATCAGCACCAGTATCAGCACCAGTATCAGCATCAGCACCAGTATCAGCATCCACACCAGTATCAGCACCAGTATCAGCATCCACACCAGCATCAGCACCAGTATCAGCATCCACACCAGCATCAGCACCAGCATCAGCACCAGCATCAGCACCAGTATCAGCATCAGCACCAGTATCAGCACCAGTATCAGCATCCACACCAGCATCAGCACCAGTATCAGCATCCACACCAGCATCAGCACCAGTATCAGTGTGGTGTGGTAGTGCCTACAGTCCGTCTGCCTTTTTTTTGTCTCGTTAAATGTATGTCTCGACCCTAATTTTTATTATTTCTCTTTAGCTGTGTATGTGTGTGGGGGGGGGGGGGGGGGGAGTGGAGGGGGGGATGTGGGGGAAACCGTTAATCTCTTCCCCCATTCGGGGACCCGACTTTTTCCCTGTCGGGTCTCCGGTATCGTTGGCCCTAACATCACAGAGCCAGCGGCAGCCTCCGGCCGGGACCAACCTGGGGCACCAGTCACGGAGCCTGCAGACTCGCCATCGCGGAGCTGGCCGACTTCGGAACGGGAGGAGCTGTGGTGGCGCGTGGCTGAGACCCGACATCGGAGCTCTGGAGGCTCCGGCCACAGGCCCGGTGGACGGGAACATCGGGAGCTCGCAGGTCCCTGGTGGGAGACCGCTTTTCGGAGCTCCCGCAACGACAACTTCTCCCGCCAGAATCACGAGGTTAAATGACTCGGAACAGGGCCTAACATCGCCCCGTGCAGCTTAACGGCCATCGGGAGCCCCAGTCGCCTCGACAATGCAGTTGGACTGCTGGACCACGGGAGAAGAACAGAGAGAAGAGATAAGACTTTGCCTTCCATCACAGTGAGGAGGTGTTGGAGACTCTCTGTGATGGATGTTTGTGGAAAGTGTGTTCAGTGCGGGCCTTGGGATGTTTGTAATGTAAAACTGTAGAAAATGCAATTTTGTTCAAACCAAGCTGTTTGAATGACAATAAAAGGCATTCTATTCTATCAGCACCAGTATCAGCACCAGTATCAACACCAGTATCAGTATTAACATCAACACCAGTATCAGCACCAGTATCAGCACCAGTATCAGCACCAGTATCAGCACCAGTATCAGTATTAACATCAACACCAGTATCAGCACCAGTATCAGCACCAGTATCAGTACCTGTGTCAACACCAGTGTCAACACCAGTATCAGCACCAGTATCAGCACCAGTATCAACACCAGTATCAGTATCAACATCAACACCAGTATCAGCACCAGTATCAGCACCAGTATCAGCACCAGTATCAGCACCAGTATCAACACCAGTATCAGTATCAGTATCAACACCAGTATCAGCATCAGTATCAGTATCAACATCAACACCAGTATCAGCACCAGTATCAACACCAGTATCAACACCAGTATCAGCACCAGTATCAGCACCAGTGTCAGTACCAGTATCAACACCAGTATCAGTATCAACACCAGTATCAACACCAGTATCAGCACCAGTATTAGCACCAGTATCAGTATCAACATCAACACCAGTATCAACACCAGTATTAGCACCAGTATCAGCACCAGTATCAGTACCAGTATCAACACCAGTATCAGCACCAGTTTCAACACCAGTATCAACACCTGTATCAGCACCAGTGTCAGCACCAGTATCAGTACCAGTATCAACACCACTATCAGTGTCAACACATGTTCAAGTATCAGCACCAGTATCAGGAACAGTATCAAAACCAGTATCAGCATCAGTTTCAACACCACTATCAGTATCAGCACCAGTATCAGTATCAACACCAGTATCAACACCAACAAGGCTCTCACTTAACATTTTCCCTGTTTCCAGCCGGGCAACCTCGGCAGCTTTTTAGGTTGCCAAATGACAGTTTAGGTGGTCATTTAAGGCAGCTTGCATGACGCGTGCGATAATATGCTTGGAGGATGTGCGTAGTTACCAGTTGGAATTATGCTCAATGAAGCATTCACATATTTCTGCTTCAAATAAAGTCACAAACTAAACATTTTCACCAATCAAGACATGATATATACCACAATGACATGCAGCAAAATTATAATGCAGTATCTCAACTCTTTACACATTGCAATTAATGCAATTTTTATTATTTCTTTCCACTTACAAACAAAAAGGTGGTTGGATTATTCAGCGTATGATCAGCTTGTGTCAATAAATCCTGGACCATGATAACATATATGGCTACCCATGCACACTATAGATTGATGCAAGCATTCTGAGAAGGACCGAAAATTACCATGACATGGCCATAGCATGGGTCGCTATTGGTATTGGTACGGAAACACTCTCGCTTCCCACATAATTTATCCACAACAAAATATACAGGTTGCAAGGAATTTTCTAAAGGCATTTTATGATAATAACTGTTAAAACTGACTATACCCATCTGACAGGTTAAACATTACAGTAACTAACAAGAGATGGCCAAAGGACATAAATGCAGCAAATGTTCTTTTGATAATATGTTTAAAGGTGTTAAGATGCCACATTCAGATTAGATGTATGTGTTGTGAACAGCAATGAAGATACCCAGTTTGTACGCACCGGAATTTTTAAAATAATTGATAACCACTTTTTCCATCATTCCCACTTCAGGATTAACTTTAAAATATCAACTGAAATATCTCCTGGCCAAATTTGCGATGTATATGACCGACTGCAGAAGTAAAACCTGGATAAATCCAACGTATAGTTGTGAATGTTGGGCATTAAATAACTACAGCACTGATACTCCATATTAAGAGCATTGATTTGCCGTTAAAATGAATTCTGTAATAACGTGGCAACAGTAGCAGTGACAATCGAACACTGCGGTTTTAATGTTCCACGTGTTCACAATTTAATGAATCCATCTATATGGATTAAAACAAATATTAACATTGGGAATTAAAACACAATTGATTGCATTCTGTTAGCAAACATAGTCAATGTTCACTCTGATGACAGAAGAACAGTGGCGTCGTGGAGGGGGGGGGGGTGCAGGATGGATCGATGGCGGGGGGGGGGGGGGTTGAGAAGGCAATCGGTGCGGAATGGACGGATTGAAGCAGGGGAACTAGTGCGTGTTGGTTGCAATAGGTAAAATTGTGGGGGGGATGTCAGTTGGATTGAATGGGGTGGATCAGTACGGGATGAATGGGGAGCTCTGTACAGGATGGATAGGGGTATGGATAGGGTTTCAACAGCTAAGTTACAGAGATAGGTTGAATAAGTTAGGTCTTTATTCTCTGGAGCCGCAGAAGGTTAAGGGGGGACTTGATAGAGGTCTTTAAAATGATGAGAGGGATAGACAGAGTTGATGTGGACAAGCTTTTCCCTTTGAGAATAGGGAAGATTCAAACAAGAGGACATGACTTTTAGAATTAAGGGGACAGAGGTTTAGGGGTAACATGAGGGGGAACTTCTTTACTCAGAGAGTGGTAGCGGTGTGGAGTGAGCTTCCAGTGGATAGTGTGTGGCGGCAGGTTCGTTGGTACCATTTAAAAATAAATTGGATAGGCATATGGATGAGAAGGGTATGGAGGGTTATGGTATGAGTGCAGGCAGGTGGGACTAAGGGAAAAAAGTTGTTCGGCACGGACTTTGAAGGGCCGAGATGGCCTGTTTCCGTGCTGTAATTGTTATATGGTTATATGGGTAGTTATTTGACTGAAATTTTTAAAATCATCTCTATAGTTCTTAAGATTAAATTGAATCCTGACCCAAAGTTAATAATATTTGTCGTTTTAGACTCAAATCAAACATTAACAGTTAAATCAAAGACATTTTTCTTGATTACTGTTTAATAATTGGAAAAAAATTAATATTAAAATTCTGGAAGGGACCATTATCCCCTCCAATTAAAATGTGGACAGTGGAAACGTTGGAGACATTGCAATTGGAGAGAATTAGGTTTATCCTAATGGACAAATCTGAACTTTTTGAACAAATATGGGTCCCCATTCACTGACTATATGAAGGGGTAGCTGGGCTCAGGATCAGATGAAATCAGCTAGGTAGGGTCAGATGAAAAGATGTAATCTGAGATTTGTATACTCGTCCTCTATATATATTGTTATTTGAAATTGTTCCATTCAGTGCTAAGATGTATACTTCAGTTTTTCTTTGTTTTAGTATTATTTTTAATTTTTATAATTTTAATTTTTTTAAAAACATTTCCCCTTCTTTTTTTCCATTTTTTCTCACATATAATCAAAATCATAATCAATATTATTTAAATCACCTCTCATTAAACATCTATTATTTCGTTACTCTTTACTCTTTCACTCGCAAAAAAAAAAAAAATACTTTGCAAAATCTTGCAGAACCTTGGAAACATGTAAAATGTGTATTTGAAAAAACTATATTACTAGCACTATGTATGGCTTCTAATAAAAATATTATTTTTTAAAAAAGACAAAAATGGTGGAGGAACCCCAGCGGGTGCGGCAGCATCTATGGGGCGAAGGAAATAGGCGACGTTTCGGGTCGAGACCCTTCGTCAGACTTCTTCTTGAATGGGAGGATCGCTGCAGGATGGATGGGGAGGATCGGTGTGCAGGATGCATTGGAGGGGGGGGGGGGGGGTGGGGGGGGGGGGGGGGTCAGTACGGGATGAATGGTGCAATACGAACAACCTGATCCTGAATGTCGAAAAAAACAAAGGAGGTCATCGTCGACTTCAGGAAAACCCGGCACAGTCCCACACCACTTCACGTCAACCGGCAGCGATGTGGAGGTGGTCAGTAGCACAAAGTTCCTGGGGGTGCAGATCACTAACAGTCTGACCTGGTCGAATAACATCTCATCAACAGTTAAGAGAGCGCAGCAGCGGCTGCACTTTCTGCGCCGGATGAGAAGAGCTCACCTCCCCCATCCCATCCTCACCACTTTCTACAGGGGCACCATCGAGAGTATTTTGACCAGCTGTATCTCTGTCTGGTTTGGGGACTGTAGAGCCTCCGACTGGACGTCCGTGCAGAGAGTGGTGAGGACAGCGGAAAAAATCATCGGGACCTCTCTCCCCTCAATCGGGGATATTGCGACCACAACGTTGCGTGTCTAAGGCCAGCAGTATTATAAAAGACCCCACACATCTCCATCACGGACTGTTCACTCTGCTGCCCTCGGGAAAAAGATATCGTAGCATAAGGAGCAGAACATCAAGGTTCTGCAACAGCTTCTTCCCACGAGCCATCAGACTCCTGAATGCCATGTAATGGGCTGCCTGTTTATCCTTCTGTTAATTTATCGTGTTGCACAGGGAGCCAAATGCAACGGAATTTCGTTTGGAACTGCATATATCAATGTATTTCTAAATGACAATAAAGTTTGTTTGACTTTGACTTTGACTTTGAATGGGGGGGAGAAGTGCAGGATGGATGT